>RJWT010033875.1:0-13809 GCA_004365215.1 Cuniculus paca
CTCCACCGCGGCCCGGCTCGGGCCCACCTCTCCTCTTCCGCCCCCCACCCTCTCCGGCCGACCTCCCACCCCTCCCCAGCCGCGCGCCGCCAAACATAACCCTGTTAGGATAGTGCGTGGCGCGGCCACGGAGAGGATTTGGAGGCGCCGCAAGTCAATATTTGATCACAAAGTTAATATTATCTCAAGGCTAACAGTGTGTCGTATAAAAAAGAGACCCATTTGAGTCGAAGGAGGGCGGAAAAGGCGGTTGTCCGCGCGGGCCGGGTGGGGGGCGGTGCGCGCCGGGCCGCGATCCCGGGTCCCGCCGCCCGCCGCGCCCGGATCCCGCGCGCTCACCTCGGGCTCGGCGTAGTAGCTGCTCCAGTCGGACGGCTCGTGTCCTTCCATCTTCACGGCTCCCAGCATACTGGAGGCCGAGTGCATGGCAGTTTAAAATTTAACAGCCACAACAAACGACCGGCAATCCGCCCCCACCCCCACCCCCTTAAAAAAAAGCCGCTGGCGCCCGGGTCCCTCCTCCCCGCGCTCGCGCTCCCGCCGCACCGCGCCGCTCAATACCGGCCGGCCCGGGCGGTGGCCGAGGGCGCACGGGTGGGCGCGGAGGCGGGGGCCGAGGAGCCCCGGAGGCCGCGCCGAGCCCCGCTGTTCGGGCGCCCGCGCCGCGCCGCTCCGCGCTCCGGGCTGCCGAGAGGAGGCTGAGGCAGGCAGTGGCGACCGCCCCGCGGCGGCGGGAAGCAGGCGGCGCGGGGGCGGGGGGGGAGCGCAGGAGGAGGGGGAGGAGGTGTGGACCGCGCGGCGGACAAGTGCCGCAGTGACGTGGGCGGCTGGTGATATAGCGCGGCGCGCGGCGCGGGCCTCCAATCCCCAGACCCGGGCAGCCCATTTGAATAATCAGCTCACACCTAGGTGAGACGCAGCCCAGGCCGGCGCCCGCACCTGCCCCTCGGCGCCCCGCACCCCGGGCCGCGCGCCCCACACCTGGCCGGCCAGGGAGGCGCGCGCAGGGAGCGCTGGGGGGCGGGGGGCGAGCCCCTGTCCTGCGGGGTCCCCAGGGCGCCCACCGTGTGCCGAGGCACCAGGAAGAGCCTGCCGGTCGGCCCCGGGCCGCGCCCCCGCCCTGCCCCAGAGCGCCAAGCGCCGCCGGGTGCGCGCCTCCAAAGGCGCGTCCGGCCTGGCCTCGGAGCCCCGCGGAGCCGCGGTTAGGCTGGATTTATTTATCCCGGGTTCTTCGCTCCCGGTGCACATTCTCTGTCAAAAAAAAAAAGGTGACAGCCAATTTGCAAAACGCTGTCGTATTTAGAAAAACTGTGTACACACCTTGAGCTTGCCCGCCGCGGCTCCCAGCAGGCCCTGCCCGGTGACAGTTAGATCCTGAGCGGTCGCGACCGCGCGCATGGCCTGGTCGCCTCGCTGTCCGCCGCCCCCGTCCCCTCCCGGGCGGCTCGCCGCGGCCGACGGTTAGGAGGCTGCGATTTGTCTCTGACAGTCAAGGTTACTTTTCCGGTCCTGAGCAAGGTGCCCACAGCCTTCGGTAACTAAAACAAACAGGACAGGTGGGGTGGGGCAGGAGGGGAGAGGGACAGGGATGGATGCAGGTGTGTGAGTTGGCTTCAGGAGGGTCCCTGTCCTGTCTGCCCGCCAGAGGGGCTTTTTATGAAAACCAGAAACTTCAGCAGCCACACACTGGATTGCCCCTCCGGCTCGGTGCAGAACAGTGCCTGTCCTGGGTCGGCCACCAAGGCCTCGGCCAGCCAGGAGCTGGGAGCGGGAGGCCTGCAGGTGCTGAGGCAGGAAAGCTTGTGCTTTCTTGGTTCGGAGCACCTGCCCGGGGCCTGGGACCCAGCCCTGTGCGCCTCCACCCAGATAGGGACGACAGGGAGCAGTGGATCTGGGCCCCTGGGAATTGGGGTGAGGATAGCAAAAGACAGCGGTGAGCAGACAGCCAAGATGGAAAACGCAGGCCTGCTGCGGGTCAGGCTAGAAGGTGGGCCGGGCAGGCCGCGGGGCGGGGGGAGCTGTCTCTAGACCTGGCCCCTGGGGCTGCAGGGGTTTGGGTTCCCGATGCCGCCCTGAAGGCACCCTTTGCCACCGCAAGGTCCATGGTCTGGGCACTCTGTAGGGAGGGCATTCCTCACCCTCCCGGCGCCCAAGCCGAAGTCTGCCTCCGGCGGCAGCCGGCACCCGGCTGTGTAAGCGCGGGGGTGACGGTGGGGGCCCAGCATCTTCCAGCGCACCCTGGCTGGGTGGAGCCGCCGTCGGCGCCACGCAGAGCGCTGGAAGGGGGTGCGCGGGCGCAGGGCAGGAGCGGCTTTGCCAGGCTTCCTGCGCGGGCCGGGCAGGGGCCGCCGCAGCCACACGCGCGCGTCCCCAGCCGCAGTGCGCGCCCCGCCGCAGCCGCGCCGCGAAGCCTCGGCAAGGGCAAGGGCAGCTTCCGGCGCCCCTGGACTCGAGCCCTCGGGGCGTCCTAGCCGGGCGTCCGCGCCTGCACGCGGCGCTGGGGAGCCCGGGGCCGCTCGCGCCCTTTCTGGTGTTGCTTCCGGGTGAAATTTTAGGCCTAGAAATTATTCCAAAAGCCAAAGACGCCCCAGGCTCAGTGAGGGGAGGCCCTGACCCTTCCAAAGCGTGGACCCGGTGGCCCGACCGGGACATCCGGGCGCGCGGGGCGCCGGTTCCGTGGTGGCCGCGCGCCCCCTGTCGGCCCCGCCCACGTCCTCGCCCGCCCTGGCGAAGCCGAGACTCCGCACCTGGGCAGCTCCTCCAGGTCTCTCCACCCCCCCCCAAAAGCCTCCCCAGGGTGCATTTCGTTGGAGCTCCTGGAAATTCTGCCCAGTCCAAACAGGCCTCCTGCTCGGGGCGCAGGCGGTGTCCGGGAGGCGGGCGGGCCCAGCGCCTGGGCTTCGCAGGCCTTTCCCAGTGCCCGGCTTCGGGGCGCCACCTCCCCTGCACACCCCGGTCCTCCGAGCTTGGATTTGTAAAGGGTTATTCAGAGCTCTGGCGCGGCGCAGGCTGGAATGCTGTAAATTGCTCCCGGAGCTTCTCTCCAGGAAAAAGTTTGCAGGAGCTGGGCTGCGAACAGATGTTTCCCTGATCCCCTTCCGTTAGACCTCACCCAGGGCTGAGACCACGAAGCTCTCCTTTGTCTGTCTGGTGCGCTCCTTCCCTCCTCTCCCTCCAGCCCTGCTTGGTCTCTATGAAGCCGCCGCCTCACAAGCAGCGACTGCTCCTCAGTTTGCAGTCTGTTTTCATTCTGGAGGTCACCTTGGCTGCAAAGGGGGCAATGACTTGGGCTCAAATCCGGGCCACCTCTGCCGCCCCTTGGAAGATAGCCAGGAGCCTGCGTCTCTTAGCGAAAGGCCTGTCTTCAGCAATGACACTAGCGGGAGGGGATGTCACAGGTAGAACCAACTGCCCTAAGCCACAGCCCATCAGATACCAAGGGAAAATAATGAGAGGCCAATTCCTCTGATCAATACTCCAGGCAGTGGAGCCCTTCAGAGAGTAAATATCCAGGAAAGGCCTTGCTCAAGGCTCCAACTTGTGCGGGGCTTTCCCTGCAAGTCTGCAGGCCAGGGGCCGGCTGGAAAGATGGAAATGTCACTGGAAGTTTGTGAAAGCAGCCTTTCCACTTCTGAGCAAGCTTTTTAGCGATGGAAACCAGACTCGCACACAGCCCCTAATCCCCAGGGGGGTTTTCCCGGCAAATACCCAGTCTCAGTGAACAAGGGGTGTGCAGAGAGTCAGGTTATAATCAACACCTCACTTCCGGTAGGTGGGCTACTTCTGAAGTGCAGTTTTAAAACTCAGGCCATGGAGAATGTGCCTGCTTTGCACTGAGACCTTGATGCTGCTCTTCACAGTTCTGGGGTCCAGACACAGCGGTGGGGGTGCCCCTGAGGAGCAGCTGCAGTGCTGGGGACAGAGGAGTGTGGGCGGAAGCTCAACCAACAATCTATGCTCCTGCACAAGGTCCAAGAGAAGTAAAGCAATGAGAAATTAACACAAACACGACAGCAGTGACCCCGGCCAGTGGGGACTGCGTGCCCAGCAGGCAGACCCTGGGACCCAGCCCTGCACCAAAAGCCAAAGTGGAATTTCAAAACCCCTGACTGTGTTCCAGTCATTTTCCTGCAGGATAGTTGTACTGTTTTCATATGGTTATTGTGTCATTATTATACTCTATTATTATTTTGTAGCAAAATGTGTCATGAGGTGATTAACCCTCATGTTAAGGAAACTCCAGCAAAATAAACTGTACAAATATTCACTCAGTTGTCATCCTCAAAAGATCAGAGCAGCCACCATGCACCCCAAAGAGGGCTTTGTGTCCTGAAAAAGCAAGCCCATGTTGTTCTTCTCATGGGGATCCATGGGCCGGCGGATGGGGCAGGTGGTCTCCCCTGCACGGAAGGAAGGAGGACAGAGTGTCCACAGCAGCACAGTGCGGCTCCCAGCATGGTCCGTGTGCCGTGTGGGGGAGAGCAGGAGCCTCCCTCTCTTCCAATGAGGAGAAGCAGCGTTTACACAGCTGTCTCCCTGTGTGCAGAGCCTGATTGCTGCTGGGAAGGCTGGGCGTAGGCATGGGCCGCTCACCTCCACAGGTGGGGTGTCCCATGACCCCACTCCCATCTGCAGCGTTCTGTGCAGGAAGCGGAGCTCGGCCCGTCTGAATCCAGAGCCTGACACGTATTTCTGTTGTACGCTCGACATCCTATCGTCCACGGTTGCCATTCAGCGCATTTCTGGTGTGTGGGCCTCTCACAGCAGGTAATTGAGATCATTAGAAGAAGTAAAAATAAAGACCAGACAATTTTAGTAGCAATAATAACATGCCAGTGAGAGCGAGAATAAAGCCTCCTTTGAGGACGCTTAAATTAGATGCTTCTGCATCTGTGGTCCTGGGAGCTGTTTCACCCATTTGCATGTTATTCTTGGGGGAAATCTCAGTTATTCCTGCCAAAAAGGCAAGCAGCAAAATTTATTAAGGACAGAAGTGCTGCAGACTCACTGGGACACAACCAAAGCTCCAGGCCCCAACCACTTTCTCTGTGTCACCCAGGGAGCCATTTAGAAGTGGTTCTGCAGAGGAATGGATGACCGATGATGATGGCTTTGGTGTGTAGGATGTGTCCGTGTTAGTCCTGTCCATTCCGCTTCCCAGTGTGATTCCAGGGGAGAGACAGTGGAGCTGGGGGTTGGGTGAGAGTTTCTCAGAGAGGGACCAGGCGCACCAGGGGCCTCGGGGCTGACAGTTATGCGCATAGGGATCCCTGCTGACCTCGTTAAAATGCAGGTTCCGATCTGATCCGCAGGTGGAGCGCTTCCTGAGGGCCGCGCAGGTGGTTTGAGCCCCCTCAGGCCCACTGAGCACAGGTGTGGAGCCTGGGCCTTCAACGCCCTCTGTCTCCACTGCTCTCCGCGCACCCTCCATCGAGTCTCCAGCACACACACACACATTTGAACACAAGTGCAGACACACACACGTCACGTGCACACACAGCCTGGGCAGCTTTTTTGCTCCACCCACCTGTACCTCAGTCCTCACCTCCTGTCTCCCCCTGGGCCATGCTCTCCAGAGACTGGGACCTCCCCCGTTGACGTGGGAGGAAAGGGGACCTGGGGTGGTAGCAGCCCAGCCAAGTGTCCCCTGCTACAGCACTGTCGCCAGCCACAGCCCTTGAAGACCTCTGCAGCAGGAGGAGGCACCGGCCAGGCCGGCCTGCATGGGTGGGCACTCTGGCAGGGACAGGGCTGACCGTCTCCCAGCCATCCCAGACCTCTTCCCTGATCCCAGTGTCCATTTAAGGAGCAAAACAGAAAGATGGAGCATTAGAGAAAGCGCCGAGCAGGTCCCTGTGGATGGAGCTTAGAGTGAGGTTGTCTGTGCCTTAGAGAAGACCTCAGAGGCATCTGGGGGAGGGATTTTCTTTCACAAAATCTGACTGAACCCCAAGACCTCACAATGAACCCCTGTCAAGCACAACCTTTTTCCTTGGTGTGCCTCCCAAGTATCTTCCAGTAGCAATGAGAAATGTTCAGGGATTAAAATCGGAGTCTCAGAAGTGAGAACTACTCTCACTGTCCCTACGCTGGCACTGTTGCTGGTGACGCGCCCTCCCGCGTCCTCCCGCGTGTGAGCTGCTAACAGGGAAGGGGGGCTCTTCTGTGGGTGAGCTCTTCCTCACGTTCACAAATGCTCGTGGAGAATCCCTGGAGCACCGAGAAGCATGCATGCCAATGACTTAGGCAACATCAGGCTTTCAGGCGCGTGGATTAGGGACCACGACGTCCGTGAGGCCTGGGGTGAAGTTGCGCTGGGCTCCCTGCATGGAGCTGGGCAGAAAATGAAGCTCATTCTTCACAGCCAGCTGCTGCTCACCCACCAGGCTGCCCGGCGAGTCTCTCTTCCAGGACTCTACAGTGGCACTGGCTGTGTTGTGAGAGACTGGAAGTCTGCACAGTCCTCTCCAGGGAGGCCTGGAGGGCTCGCCACCCTCCAGGTCTGAGCTTAGCTGTACCTTGGGTGTGAAATATGCAAATCCATCCTCCAAATCAAGTGCTAAGTGGATGCTAATGATGAGGATCCTCAGCTAGTGGCCATCGGTCACGTCACCTGTCTCAGACTCCCACCCACTGCATGGCCCTCCTGAGTTAGGTAAAATTGAGGAGAGGTGGATCTATCTCTATTTCTTTCATTCTTTCCCCCTTTTACGATGTTAAATTTAGGAATATAGGATTTTATATTCTTAAGAGTTCCTTCTACTTCCTCCTTCCCAGCGCCTGGGCTCTGGGAGGGTAAATGGGGTTGTGTGTGTGTGTGTGTGTGTGTGTGTGTATTCCCAACACACCTGAAGTCACTCAGGCCTCCAACATGGGGACCTCCAGGGCCAAGGTGGGGAGCTGCCTTGGCTAACCTGGGCCCCCTGAGGCAAAGTCACTTTGTAATGTTTTCCTCCTGCCCAGGGGACTTCCACTAGTGACAGAGAAGCAATCAGGAGCCCAGGAGAAAGGGAAATAGATGCCCACAGTAGTGTCCAGGTGACCAGAACCTGTGATTCGCACATGTAGATGTGTGTGTGTGTGTGTGCGCGCGCGCGCTTCATCCTCATAGAATGCAAAGATCTTTACTGTAGAAAAATATGGTTAAACAACAACCTAACTTTATCACAGAACATCGTACAATTATTACAAAGGATGATGTGAATATCAGTGAACTCATACAGGAAATAGTCATTTTATTTTATTGTTTTAGATTATTATTTTTGTGGCACTGTGGGTTGAAGCCAGGATCTTGCAAGCGAGCGCTCTAACTCTGAGCTGCAGTCTAGCACACAAGTGTTTTATAACGGCTAAGCAGCTGCCGAATGTGATTCATTTGACTTAATTTTTGTAGTAATAAACTGCCCATGGACGTTTTAAGTTTACACACTGAACTCTCAGCCTTGACCCGCCTAGAAGTTGGAACTTGGGAGGGTGGGAAGGGGCTCCAGCTTCTTATTTTGTGCCTGCCTTACTTTTTATAAGGCCTCTTCTGTTCTTGCCATGAAATGATCTTAAGCACAGAGAAGTGTGGTCTGCACCGCTGCTGAGCTGCTGTGCTGCACACAAATATTCCTGTCCTTAAGTGAAACAGGCACTTTTCCCCATCTTGTTTCAGAGAAAATGAGCAAGTCCTTCCCTGGAGGAACAGAGTCCCTATTTGAAGGAAGAAAAATCAGTTCAGGAACACCCACAGGCTGGAGAAGTCAGGGAGGAAGAAGAAACCACCAAGACTTGATAAATCTGACCTAATTTTAAAGAGAAAAAGGACAAATTCAGAGAATCAGATAGTACTTACATTGCTATGGTTCTTAATTGCTTATGGCCCTCAGGAAGCCAAGGGATTGAAATGCAGCCTCTGAGTGGTTTCATTTAATTAATATTTATGACTGCAGAGGAAAATTAAATAAGGTAAATGGTGTAATTTTAAGCAGCCCGTGGTCACGGTCAGCAGAACTCACAAAAGATTTAAAAGCAAGAAGTATGAATGCTCTGGGAATGTATGTGATCTCAGCTTTCTTTGTTTCTTCATTTTATTTTTCTTGTTGGTTGAGGCCTTCAGCACCAACATCTTAAAATACCAACTGACAGTTACCATGTTTTGCACATTTTCTCTGTCTTTATGATTGGATGTCTGAAGGAACAGCTAAGAGCATGGGACCAAAGATGTTTTCTTTGGACCTGTCTATAATTTCTCTATTGGGTGCTTCTAGAGTGCATGCCTGTCAGGTGCACATCCTCTGCATCACTGATAATTTGGGCTTTCCTTTTGGGGACCAGATAATTGGTGAGAGAGCCTCCTTTCCTCTAATTAGGAACCCAGGGCATAAAGTTGGCTCAACTTCTGTGTTCTAAGAAATGTTTCTTGAATGGCTTGGTGGATGGATGGATGGATGGATGGATGGATGATGGATAGATGGGTGAGTGGATGGATGGATGGATGGGTGATGGATGGATGGATGATGGATAGATGGGTGAGTGGATGGATGGATGGATGGGCGATGGATGGATGGTTGATGGATGGATGGATGATGGATAGGTGGGTAGGTGGGTGGATGGATGGATGGAAGAAAAAGGAACAGATGCTATGCAGTTTTGACTTGAAAGCTCAGAGTCTACCTGTGAACAATGCTTTTGGTGGGGTGAAATCAGACTCCAACAGATCCCAGATTGGTACTCTTCAAACTTCTATGGATGGCTCACTGATGGGGTAGCAGTTTACTTTGCTACAATTATTGCAAGCAAGGGAAAGGCTAAGGTAAAAGCCTACAGTGCATGTACCCGGTAAAGGCACGCATTGTCCTGGAAAACCTGTTTCTCTGTGTCGTCACTAAAAAGCCTGAGCAGCTACATGCACTGTGGCTGACAATCCTCCTTGCGCCGGCTCTGTCCCATCTGTTCTTTCCCTCAGTGGCACCAGCGCACACTCAGTATTTCCAGCTCACCTTCACACACATGTATCTCAGGGTCTTGCCATGTAGTGACACACACAAGGATCTTACTTGTATCTGCACTGCAGTGCGCATATAGAGTCCATGCCCCTCAGTCTATCTGCTGCTGTTGGTGTCTCAGGGAGGTCCCCGGGCCCCAGGCATATGCTCTGCCGAGACAATGCTCCCAAATAGGGGCGTGCAGGAGGCTGGCAACCATGTGCAAGGCCATCTCAGGCAAAGTCCCGAGGAGAGGACCACAGACTGACGCCAAGGGACTGTGGGGGGAGGCTCCCACTGTGGGCTAAGGGACCCCGGGACCTTATGTATCACAGCCACAGTGAGCTTTCTGCATGCAGACACCAAGGACCAATGCTGACCAAGAGCTATGGGTGAAAAGCAGCTGAGAGCCCCACCCTCTCCGAGCCGCCTGTTCCTCCCAGTTCCTGCCGTGGCCGTGCCATAGTCTTGCTCCTCCTCCAGAGGTGCCCTCTCGGGGGGCACCTTGAGTCCATGCTCTGAAGTGAAATAAATCTGACACGTGTGTGAACACCAAATTGTTTCTCTGGTGTGAGAAATTGGAAGTGTAAAATAAGGACCAAAATATATTTTGAAATAGGAGGCAATTGTTCAAATGGGAAGGGGAACAAGAAGGAGGGGAAGAGGAAAGGTAAGAAGCTGTTATGGTTGATACATTGTGTCAACTTGAGCAGTTTAGAAGTTTAACTGAGAGACTCAGCAGGGAACCAGGGTTCTCACTTTGTAAATATCCTCATCCTGTGCAAAGGAGGGCAAGGACATTTTGTGAGTGCTACACACACCCTGAAAGGGAGGTGGTGGTGGCCTGTGTACAATTTAAGGGTAGAGAAGAGGCTTGTTTTTCTATTTTGCTCTGGCTGCTGCCTTGAAGTGTTGCCCCAGTACCATGCCACCCTGCCTTGGAGCCAGCTGATTATGGACTGAAATCTCCAAAAACTGTAAGCTAAATAAACCTTTCCTTGCTTCACTTTGGTGTCAGGTGTTTTGTCCCAGCAATGAGAAAAAAGTAACCAAGATAGAATTTGGTACCAGGAGCGGGTTCATTGTTGTGACTGAACCTGATCATGTGGTTCAAGAGCCTTTGGAAATGGCTGTGGGAAGAGTTTGGAAAGGTTTGGAGATGTTGCCTAAATAAGTAGAGCTGGAATAGCTTAGGCTGTTCTGTAGGGGAGATTCTTGTCAGAGCTCAGCAGATCAGAAGGCTGATAGAAAGCCTGCCAGTAAAGACCAGGCTCAGGAGGTTTCTGCTGGGAAGGGCTGCATTGGGTGCTGGACTCCAGATGATGTGTGTTATGGCTTGACAGAAAGCTTGTCTGCATTTTGCTCATGTCCGGAGACTTTGCCTGAGACAGAGATTAAGGGCGGCAGACTGTTTAATCTGGCAGAAGAAATTTCAAGGCAGTCAAATGTTGAGGCCATGGCATGGCTATTGTTGGGGGCTTTTAGCCAGATTTATATTGTGAACCAAGAACAAAGAGCCCAGCAGGGTGATTTAAAATGTTGTGAGTTTGGCCAGAAAGGAAGCTCCAGCAATGCTGTAGACTGTAAAGATAGAGCTGAGACTGTGATTGCTGAGAAGGAACAGAGAAATAGAAAAGATGGCCTGAAGGCATTGCAAAAACAGCTAGTCTTGAACTTTTGCAGCTTCCAAACTGCAAAAGTGAAAGACTTTGCTTTGAGGAGAAAGCCTCAGAAGAAGAGGTTCCAGAATGGCAATGACATAGAAAATCTGTTCCTCAGAATCAGGTTCAGAGTGCCCAGAGATCCAGGCACTCTACCCTTACAGCCAAGACAGAGGAAAGCCTGGCTACTGTTCCAACTGGCAGCAGAACTCATCATCCACATGGTACTGGTATTAGATGCATACAGAATGCACAAGTTCTGAGGTTAAAAAGGCTTCCACCACAATTTCAGAAGGCCTTGGAGTACAGGCAGTGCACCCCTGAGAGGGCAGTGTGTAAAGCTGTGAGTGTAAAGACAAAAGTGCAGTGGAGACCCCAGAAGTTTGGAAAAGCCAGATACGTGGATCATCTAAGGAAACCTGCAATGGGGGAGCAAAGCCAGCCCAAGAGAGAAGCTGTGGGAGTTAAAACCACCAGAAGTGCCTTAGGAGTGGAACCACACAAGCCCTTTGGAGCTTCCAGTTTGACACAGATTGCTTCGAATGCTGGATGTGGAACTATAGGACTTAACATTTACCCTGCTGGATTTTGGACTTGCATTTGACCCAATCCTTTGTACCCTACTGTTTGTAACTTTTGGAATGGTAACGTCTGAATTGTGCCATTGCATGTTGGAAGTGTTTGACTTTGTTTTGATTTGTGCAGGGGTATGGAGCTAAGGTTTGCCTTCCATCTTGGAGGAGACTTGGGACTTGGATTTTTCAGCAATGCTGAAACTGTTAGGACTTTGGCAACTCTTGCAGATGGACTAAATGCCTTTTGCATAAAGAGATATGCATGAGTCTTTGGGGATCCAAGGACAAAATGTTTTGTTTCTAATGTTGATAGACTTACTGCTGGTTCTTAAGGATTGTTAAGCTGTGTTATAATGTTCAAGTTGCAAAATGGTAAGAATTAGCTTGTCTTGGTATCTGGAGGCTGCTTTAAAGAAATACATCTGGATGCCAAGTTGACAAGGTGGATTGTTAAGGTTGATACACTGTGTCAACTTGAGCAGTTTAGAAGTTTAACTGAGAGACTCAGCAGGGAGCCAGGGTTCTCACTTTGTAAATATCCTCATCCTGTGCAAAGGAGGGCAAGGACATTTTGTGAGTGTTACACCCACCCTGAAGGTTTGGGGGGGTGGCCTATGTACAATTTAAGGGTAGAGAAGAGGCTTGTTTTTTCTCTTTTGCCCTGGCTGTTGCCTTGAAATGTTGCCCCAGTGCCATGCCACCCTGCCTTGGAGCCAGCTGATTATGGACTGAAATCTCCAAAAACTGTAAGCTAAATAAACCTTTCCTTGCTTCACTTTGGTGTCAGGTGTTTTGTCTCAGCAATGAGAAAAAGGTAACCAAGACAGAAGGGAAAAGTAAAAAAAAAAAAAAAAGGGAAAACACAGAAGTAAAGCTTTGTAAATGGGTAAAGGAGGAGAGGTTAAAGAGAGGGTAGGGGAATAAGGGAAAAACCACATTATAACATGTACCAGTACAAATTCTCTATGATGAATGTAATCATTATGTATATCTAAAATGTACCAGTAAAATCTAATGTAAAAAAATAAATAAAGGGGTAATCTCCTGAAGCCGCTTGTCCAATGCTCCCAGACCATCGCTGAACCCACAGGGTACCCCAAGTCTCTCCAAGGAGCTCCTGGGGCTGGAAGCCCAGTAGAAGGGGGCGTGAGCACCAGGTAGAGTGTGACCATAATAGCAGGGGAACTGCACCTGGGTGCAGCGGCCACAGGGGTGACAGAAAGGCCACACCTGGGGGAGGAGGACGAGTTGACAGGCTGGAAGGGGCAGGGTGCCTCAGGTGGAGGGGGCTGCTGGTACAGACGCCTGGGCCGCTTGGCAGTGGGTGTGGGGAAGGAGCCCTTGGGGACTGTGTCCAGGTGGTAGAGACACGGGAGCTGCGGGCGCTCCCTGGAGGATGGGGAGCCAGGCCCAGGATAGCTGCAGTGCTTCCTTCCCTAGCGGGATGGAGGGAAGTGAGGTTGGGTCATCACCCAGGGGCATTCAGAGGAGCCATGGGGCTGGGTGGCCTAGTGCTGGGCGTGCAGACCATGCAGAGGCCACGTCAGCCACAGAGGCGCCTCCTGAGGTCACGGTCCTTCCTGGTGGCCCAGCCATCCGGCCCGCTCAGCAGCTCTGGCTGCACTGGCTCTGGGACTCACCATGGGGTCGGCCAAGGCTGCCTTGGGTCCCAGCCTCTCCCCCACCCACCCCTGCCTCTTCTGCCCCACTCCATGCCCCTGGCACTCGATCCCACTGACTCTGTGAAAGGTGAAAACACCTGGCATGCCAAGTCCTGAGTTAGAACCTGGCAGAGAGAGCCCCGGGGGCAGCGTGGCATAATCAGGGAGGACATGTATGTGGGTGAACATTCTCTCTAGCGTCCATGGCACCGTGTGCAGACTCCCCAGCCTGGAGGATGAGCACAAGTTTCTGCTAGGGCACACCTCTGCAGTTTCCCCAGAAATCTCCCAACCGAGACAGAAATGAGTCAACGAGGGCAAACATGGAACCTGGGGCTGGAAGGCCAGATTCTAGGTCCTAACAAGGGTACCATGCCAGGGAGATTTGAGAGCAAGCAGGGGATCCGCTCCAGCACACGGGAGGGGGTGAGGATGTGAGCTGCAGGGCCAGAGATGGCAAGCTGTCCATCAGCCAGTGGCCACCACAAATGCCAGGGCTCGGTCCTCCTGGGCCTCTGGCACTGAGAGGGGCGTGTGCACCTCAGAGGTGTCCCTACCTGAGGTGAGCTCCTCAGCCGTCCAGAGGTCCCCAGCCCTTTGCGGCTGGGGTGGGAGCTGCTTCCACTAAACACACGATGGACAGCAGCTCAGTTTCAGCCTTTGTTCCTGTTTCTTAGTCATAAAACAAGGTCATGACAAATGCCTTCTAACTGTTGTACAGTTTAAACACAGCTTGATTCTAGTTCTCAAATAGTGTCTTCGAGAGTAGCTAGTACAGAGGGAGCAAGCACAAATAGTATTCGTATTTATTGCTGGCCGTGGACTCCAGACCTGAATCCCTAAGTGTGGAGAGGACACAGGTGTCCTCCAGATCCTTCAAGGCACAACCAACCCCTGAATTTGGTTTTATAGGTTCATGGGTCATGAGCCACCCTAGACAGCA
>RJWT010033876.1:0-13805 GCA_004365215.1 Cuniculus paca
TGATATGATACTATGCCTTGGAGTCAGTCAATTATGCTTGGACTGAACCCTTGGAAGAAATGAGTCCAAATAAACCTCTCCTCCATTGAATTGCAGCTATCTGGTATTGTGTACCAGGAAGAGGAAAATGACTAATACAGATTATTGGTACCAGATTGGGGCTATTGATTTGACTACAAAGGGTGATTAAAATCTATGGTTAATGTTTAAATAAAATACACATTACCATTAATCCCCTCCAAATACTCCCACTTTATTTGAACATACTTGTCACATTGTTATTGCTACTTACTGAAGCAGTTCTGGACCTCCACTCTTATGTCTTTACAAGGTGTGATAAAAATGCAGTGAAAATACTGTTGCCAGATATCATCCAAAGGAAAGGCAGCTTTCAAGAATTGTACAGTGTGTCCTCAATTCACACTTATTCACAGGATCTAGTACTGTGCAACCTCTGGATCTTCCTCCAAGTCCAAATCACTATGAATGTTAAATGTTCTGAATCACTTCAGAATATCAAGGTAGACAGAAAGTGTAACTTAGAATATACATAGAAAACAAGATTGCCAAGACTGTTTCAGAAAGTGGCAAGAATAATGCGATTAAGTATTTAAACTGAGGGAAACTATTTTGCAGAGGTGCGATGGCAATGCATCTTTTATTGTAAAATATTTTTGATATGTAAAAATTGATATATTTTGTCACATTTTATATCTCTGACCATGTGTTTCACAAGCCTTTATAATTGATTTGTGGGAGGAGTTTGGAAATATTTAGAGAAACTGTCTATGGAAGCCCTAGAATACCATAAGCAAAATTTAATAGTTGATACTAGTCAGAGCTCAGAAGATGCAGAATGCTGTTGGTAATGTTTACAGTAAAGGCCAGGCTCATGAAGTCTCAGCTGGGAATAAGGATGCTATTGGAAGCTACACTAGAGGCCATGTGTGTTCATTCTGGCAAAAAAAACACAAAAAAACAAAAAAACAAAAATTGTTGTTATAAGACTGTGTATTAGACTGAATTTAAAGAAGACTAATTTTCCTGGTGGAAAAAATTTCAAAGCAGTCCAAAGCTCATGCTGTGCTATAAGTGTTGCTGGCTGCTTTTATCCAGAAGTGCAGGAAGCAAAAAGCAGAGTCAAGTGATGTAAAATATGTGCAGTTTTAGCCAACTAGTAGGGCATACCTACAATCCCTGCACTCTGGGAAACTGAGGTAAGATGAATGCCAGTTCAAGCTCAATTTGGACATAACAACTTAATGAGACATATCACCAAATAAAAAAGGGGCTAAGGGTAAGGCTCAGTGTGCAGGCCTTGATTTCAATACCCAGTATCCCAAAAGTTGGGGCTACCACCAAAGGTAAAGTTTTTGTTTACAAACAGATTCACACCTTCAAAAAGAAGACATGTACTTTGTACCAGAACAAGATGGCTTGAAAAGATAGCTTGAGAACATTTTAGGAATTGGCCAGACCTCAATCATCATAGGTTCAATGGTGTAAAAAGGTAGATTCCTTTAAAAGATCTTACTCTGAAAAAAGAGACCTAGAGGAAACCTGTTCATTTAGGTTCATGTAGGGGTGTGTATTGATGAGTTCACCCACTGAGGCACTTAAATGCCTGCTGCATCTATGGTCCGAGGGGGCAAACTGCTTAAAATGGTGGCAGAATGTTATGGTTTATGTCTGGATATAACTCCAAAGCCTCATGTGTTTGTAGGGCTTTGGGAGGTGATAGAATCAAGCAAATGGTACTCATCAGTGAGTAAGTACACTGATAAGTTTACACATACATGTAATGTTGGGAGATGAAGTCTGGCTACAGGAGGTGAGTCACAGGGATGCGGTCTGGAAGAGTACATTTTCCTCACTACTCTCTTGATTGTTCTCTGTTTCCCACTGCCTCACTATGAACTCTTTCTTCCCTGCCATTCCCCTTTGCCATGCCACCTTGGAGCTAGCTGACTGTGTCTGAAAACTATGCAAATGATTTGCCAAAATAAATTTTTCCCACTTAGAGTTGTGGGTGTTGGGTATATCATTTCAGAAATGACACAATAACTAAGACACAGACCTTGGTATCATCAATGTAGTGCTGATTTTACTGGCATGCAGAATATAAGAATTGTGGAATCAGAAAGGTTTCCACCCAGATCTGAAAGGATGGTCTTGGGAGCCGAGCAATGTGGTGACTCATGGTCTCAGTCCCTATCAGAAGCTCCTCAGATGATAAAGCAAAAAGCTATGACACTGAAACCAAAGTTGCAATGCAAACTTCAGAAAATTGGAAATGAACATGGAATATAAGTTGACAAAATCTACAGTCAGTGAGCAGAGTCCACACAGTGGTGAAGCCGCAGGAGCTACAGTAAACATGGCTATTGGGGCAGCACTGCCCAAGCTGTTCAGTGTTCACATCTTGCACCATTGCCCTGGATACTGGACATAGAACTATGCAATTTAATATCTTTCTTGCTAGTTTTTGGGCTTTCTTTTGTTTGATTGTTTTCACTCTCCTTATTTGTACCCTTCTCAATGAGAATGTTAGACTACTTTTTCTTGTTGGAAGTATTTAGCTTTCTTTTTTATTTTTACAGGAGCTTACAGCTAAGAGTTTGGCTTTGATCTAACAGGAAATTTTGGGCTTAGACTTTTCAACAGTGCCAGATGTAATGGTTTGAGTCAGGATGTCTCCCCCAAAGTCTCATTGCAGTCAGGGAGGCAGGATTCTAGAGTTTGTGAATGACTCATGTCTGAAAACTATACAAATGATGAGCCAAAATAAATTTTCCTTACTTGGAAAAATTTTTCCTACATGGTCCAATGCTGAGATTATGGATGTGAGTGCCACACCCAAGTGGGTGTGGCCAACATACAATATAAGTCCCAGAAAGAGTCTTATCTCTGTGCTCCTCCCTTTTTGCCCTTTTGCTCTTGTTGTTTTCAGCCACCATGAATGGTTTCCCCTTAGCCACGCCACCCTGCCTTGGAGCCAGCTGATTATGGACTGAAACCTCCAAAAACTGTAAACTAAATAAACCTTTCCTTCCATCATTTTGGGTGTTAAGTATTTTGTCTCAGAAATGAGAGAAAAGTAAGCAAGATACTAAAATTGTTAAGTATTTGACAATTTTACTAAATTGATTTTGTGGAATGAAATGGACATAAGCCTTTAAGTCCCAAGGGTGAAATGTTATAGTTTAGATCTAAACTGTCCCCAAAGAGTATCAAGCTCAGAGGCGAGGCTTTTGGAAGGTATTTGGCCTATGAGAGACTCAATGGTGAATTAATCCATTTAGGAGTTCATAGCCAGATGTGCTTTCAGGTGGTGGAGTCTAGTTAGAAAGGCGGGTAAATAGGTACATGAACTCAAAGGATGAATGCATATCCATCTCTCTTTTAATCTCTCTGCTTCTGTCATGATTGAACAGCTTTCCTTTGTCATGCCTTTCTACTGTATGATTTCTGCCTTGAAGTTAGCCAACCATGCATGGACTCAAACCTTTAGAACTATAAGCCAAAATAAATCTCTTGTTGTTAAAGTTGCAGATGTCCAGTATTTTTTTCCACATCAGAAAAGTGACTAACACAAGTGTTTTGCAATAAAGTATGTATTGCTCCTGTGCTAGATGGTGTCCTGAAGACTCAGTATAATTTTAATCACTGCAAGTGACTCTTGATAATAGAATGTGATTGAATAAATAAACTTAGGGAACAAGGTTTACTGCATGAAGTCTCCAGTACATCTGTTGTGTTCTTTATGTTGTAAGAAGGACTATTACAAAATTCAAATGTTTGTATTGTTTATGGGCATTCATTCCTCTTCTCCTCTGCACTTCCTGTTACTCAGGGAGTACATATCTCATGAGGATTTAAAAATATATTTTTTTCATTTTATAACTGATTCTGAAAGATATTGAGCAAAAGGCTGACTTGTGCTTGAAAACTGAGCTTCTTCTTTGGTCGTGAGTTTATACAGTCGATTGTACGTTAAAGTAACTAAAATCCCTTCCCTCATTTCTAGCTAAAGAATAGAAGGAAAAATTAATAACAAACACAGATCATTCCTTCAACTACTTTTTGTTGGCACATAAGTGACTCATGGCCAATGAATACATGAGTTTTCAAGAGTTCTACAAATCATACTGTTGTTTTCTTTACCACCTATTTCTTTGTAGTAACAAATAGTAGCTCTCTTTAAAATGAGGGGAAGCTTGCATAAAAAGAATAGATAACTAAGGAAAGTCTGTATAGAGTCTTGTTCTATAATGTCCTGGAACCACACTTTCTTCTCCATCTTCTTGGAAAAATGTTTAGACCCATTGCTCTGTACAGTGGTCTATTGGTATCACAAGAACAGAGTTTTTTTATTAAAGGGTAAAGAAGGATGTAAAAGGTGCTATTCTGAGACTCTTACTGACCTCTCATTATTCAAGATAAGCTCAGTAATTGTTGTTTCAATTTATTGGATTTTTATGGGAAACATTTTGTCAAATAAGAAGTGAGAGAAATAGATTTAATTGCAAAGATTAGTTGTGCTTTCCACATCTGTATGAAGAGTAAAGTGTTTATAGAAAAACAATGTTTATTGGGGAAGCTTAAAATTCCTATGATATTTGGGATGTCCAATGCTCCATCGAAAAACATAGCATAACTTTTCAGGAATGCTTCAGATCCAAAGGTCTAAAGAAATGTACACAGTAATTACTCTTATTATTTCTTCATCTTCGTTGGTTTCCATCTGAGGTTTTATGCCATTATTTTTCCCTGTTATCTCTTTACACGGACCAACTGAAAATTTTATTTAGGAAATCCTATACTTCATCATGATTGGGGGGCTTTTACATTTAACAGGCTACTATTACACTCTCTGAATTCAGTTATATATTTCCTTGGCCTAATTTCATTTTATACTTTCACCATTTCATATTACTTGACTACCATTTCATCTTAAGAGTGCAAACCTGAATTGTTTTCACATCATCAGAGTACCTGGTACAAAGATAACGGTTATGGATCTTTTGGTAAATGGATGATAGAGTTATTAAAAAGAGATCTGGACCCATCCATAAATTATAAAAAGTTTTAAACTCTTTCCATGGAAAAATCTGTGTAACAACATGGTTTTTGTATGACAGTTATAATTTTGTTGGCTTAATGATAAGTATTTATCGCTGATGTCAGTGATACAGTCTTGAGACTAAAGAAGGAAGATGCACAGACCTCCTTGCTAGAGAATGATGGATAATCCTCTGTCTCCTATTGAATTACATGTATAAATGTACAACAAATATTTATATGAATAGAAAAACAATTTCCCCTGTTTGGACAGATTAAAATATGATTTTCTTCATAGTGGAGACATACTCATTTCCTTAGGTAGAACATACAGTGTTCTTATTTCATAGCCTCAAAGGGAAAAAATTTTTTTGGTTTTATTTCCTTTATGTTTCATTTGTATTTAAGTGATTCTTCTTCTCAGGAGCTTAAATGACTCACTTAAGTGGCCTACCAAATCCTTACTGTGCTTGTACTGTTTTATGACATGAATTTTTCTTTTCTTTTCTTTTTTTTTTCATCTCTGCACTGGAAGGAATTTAATAGACTGCTGGGCTACCTTGATATTTCATGTTTATTTTTGAATCAAATAAGGATCACATTTTGTTTTTGTTGCTCTGCTTGGGTAATTTCTGTGCTTCAAGTAAGAAACTTTTGTTTACAAGTTTCAAAATTTGTGACTTTATCCTTTAAACAGATTTGGAACAGGTATTGGGTATTGAACTCTGATTTGTGTGCCTTTCACATCCTGTTGATTTAGAAGTAACTTGAAATTTCATTTTCTCATTTTATGAGCAAAATAAAATACGACTTACAAAATAAGCACAAAGTAAAATTTTCACACAATATTCTTTTGTGCACAAACAGTAAACTGTTTAAATTCTAATAATTATAGCTTCTCAAATGTTTTCATATAAAATCTCAGAGCAACTAGTCTACAGAAGCATGCTGAAAGTTGTGTGCTGCTATGGTTTAAAACAACGCAAGGCCCATGATTCAAGCTTAGCTTCTTATTCCTAGTGCCCAGTAAATTGTTTATTGCAGGATGCATGCTTATTCAGTCTTTGGTGAAAAAAAATTGTAACCTGGAATAAATTGTTCTATTGGAAACACATCATAGTTTGCGGTTTTGAAATTTCATTTATATTTATTCATATATGTAGTTTCTTTAGGATGATAAAATGATAGTTAATGTTTTTGAATAGCTATTCTATGGTAGTCAATAGGCTAAGTACCCTGTAGAATTACCTCTGTCTTTCAAATTTATGAGGTCAATTTTATTTTATTTGTAAGATGAAGAAAATGAAGGAGGAGAGTATATCTGGAGCCCTTTAGCAACAGAAAGATTTTCTATATTTGAGACAGTGTATGGCTTTGTTCAATGTTGTCTTAGTTACTTTCCTCTCAATGCTGAGACAAAATACCAGACATCCAAAGTTAAAGGAGAAAGGTTTATTTAGCTCACAGTTGTAGAGTTTCAGTCCATAATTAGTTGGCTCCAAGTTAGGGTGGTGAGACAGACAGGCCATTGCAGAGAAGAAATAATTCATAGAGGGCAGAACGTAGCAAAGCAGGCAAACAAAGGACAACCGCAGCTCTTTTTATCCCTTATGTCTTATCCAGGACACTTAAGGCAGGTAGCACTCACACCTTTAATCCTAGTGCTCTTGAGCATGTCACTGTACCATGATTCAGTCCCAGCATCACACACTCTAGATCCATCCACCTCTGAAAAAGCCCCAGCTATGCTTGCATGAGGCTTTGGGGGAGGGGGTCATCTAAACACAAAGCCATTACAGGTGTTAAGTGAAAGATATGTTTTTGCTTTTTGATTCTGTGAAACCACTAATTTATCTATACCTGACTGTATCATGTTGACTTAGAAAACTTTTGCCAACTTACTTATTGAATAAGTAGCAAATAAAATGAAATGAAAATAGTATTTCAATGATTAAATAAAATTACAGCAATGTTTTTTTTCTCTTACAGAAAATAATTTAGGTTTATCACTTTAAAATGCCAATAAAAATGTAAGTCATGACAGACCAAAAGCCAACCTCTGTGCTATCTATTAATGCAATTTCAAGGCAACTGGCCCTGTGGTGTCTGTTTTCCTAAATAGCAATATTACTATTTAATCTGTTATTATAAATTTAAGAGTAAACATTAATAGTTTATACCATTTGATTAAAATGGCAATCACCCCAAATCTTCAGAGACTATCACCCATTTCTTGTTTACAGATGCATGAAACTAGCACAGTTTCTTCTGAAAAAAATAAAAATGACTTTTCTTAGAAATCACTCACTGACCCAGAGAGAGCTTCTGCATAACTTTGGGGGGAGGGAGTGGTTAAAGAGAAGCACCAAAAGAACTTTCAATGCTTGACATCTGTAATTATCTGTTGGTCATACAAGGGTGACGATAAAAAGAATAGGAGAAGGCAGAAAGAGAGAGAAGATGACATTGCTAATGCTTTCAAAACTCAAATGTCCCTATTCTCTTGACCACCATAAAAACACTCATATAATTAATGCATTACAGAAACAAAGAAACAATAGGAAGTAGGGAGACCTTTCTCAAATGAGAAGATCACAAATGGAGAGATAAGAGAAGGAGGGGACAGAAAGAGGATGAAAAAAGGAATTAAAATATATGCATATGTACCAATTACATGCAACGCATGAAATCTTTATGTACTTCAAACATGTTTAATAAACAATGAAAAATAATTAGTAAAAAGACATTAATTATTGGCTATTTTGTGATATAATTACTTTTTCTAGGTATATCAGTGTCCCTCAGCCTCATCTCATCCGCTCCTAGAGGAACCTGTGTCTCATAAATAAATTTTCCCACAGATACAAGGACTCTGCAGAGAGTCTTGCTTGCTCATGTTTGCCGGGGTTCTCTTTCCATCCAGCACTACACATATGCAGTCTTTGTAATTATCAGCTGAGAAATGAATTTGGCAGCTACTTTAATGATAGAAACATAGCAATTTGAGAGCAATGCAAAACTAAATTGAAAACAATAAAAACCCCAAGATATTAGATAAATTCTGCATCTTATGGCTTTTGTAAATGTATTTATACTCTCCGTTGTTTATATAAAGGAAGGAAGACATAATTTCCCTCAGCAAGAAGGGTTATTTTTAGTGAAATTTGTACTTCATATCACTTTGGCTTAATCTTTTTGAGGAACTTCTCTGCTGGCTGCTTTTCCACTATAAATGAAAATGATTCTTCCTATATTAATAAAGAGGAAAGAAGGCAGAGGGGTGGAAGACGGGAAGAAGATGGCTTGGTTGGTCCCTCTTTCTCTGTAGCTGCTTTCTTGACAGTCGTTATGACAGTCCACAGAGTTGCCTTCGTATTTCATTGCACCCTTCCTTCCGGGCACCTCTTACTTTGGTTTCTTTCACTTCATTTTGCTTTCTCATTGCCAATGGTACCACAATAAACTTATGTCATTCTATTTTTATTTTGTAGTGTACAAAATATCTTATTCAAGATCAACCAGCTAGAAGGTAGTAGGCTGAGTTTAAAAGTAGATTTTCAGCCATACTATGTATTTCAGAATTTCATTTCAGTGCTACCCTTGCCTTCAATCATTAATCCTAAACTCACAGCTTTATCTTCCTTTCTCTGTGTTGGTTTACATAGTCCCTCGCAACACCAGATTATTGGATTACTTTTCTGAAAGCTGCCATTTATTGAATGAGGTTGTCACTATCCCATAAGTATTGTATGTACATTTAATCTTTACTAAAAAAAAAGGGTCAGGGTCAGACTGGAATCTTATGGGTATTTGAGGCAGATGAATTTGCTCCCACCTCAAACAATATTCTTCAAATATTTGTTGAGTTTATAATACACAGGAGAATGAAATCAGAATAGGGAACAGACACCAGGTAACACACTACCTTCCCTCCAAACTTAAAATTTCTCAAATTCTTTCCTCTTTAGATTTCTCACTTGAACCATTTTCTCTTCTTAGAATTCCTCTTTCTTATTCCTAGGTCTGCTATGCTACCAGCCATTACTTCAGTCTTCTCAATGATATTCAAACTGGGACTTCTGTGTTATAATTCTAAGCTGGTTTTATTTGCCTCTCTAACACTGCTCTTTGGTCTTACAATTGCTTGCCCACACACATTATTTATTTATTTTTTACTGTGATGCTTGGGATTGAATCTAGAGGATCTTCACACTGATCTGTACCTTCAGCCCTTTTTAAACATTTTTTAAAATTTTGAGATGGAGTTTCACGAAGTCTCTCAGACTCGACTTGAAGTTTTCCTACCTCAGCCTCTCAAAGTGATGGGATATGCTCATTCCATATCTTAAGTGTTCTCTATTTATCCATCTAATTTTATGGTAGAGGTTATTTTGGGATTAAGTGTTAATTGCACTCCCACTCTTTATGTCTTTTCCCTTCAATGTGTTTTCATTGCCTCAGTTTTTCCTTGGTGGTCTCCAAACTTTCATGTCCATCCCTAACCTTTCTTCAAAGATCTAATTCTACTTTTCTAGCTGCTGGTGGGCATTCCACTCACACACCCTCTTAAGACACTAATCCTTTATCTGACTGTCCTGTCTTCTTACCTGAAGCCAGATTCTTCTCCATTAATTTCATCACTCTCAGTTTAAGTCACATTTTAGTGAGCATTGCTTCTCATGAATTCATTTCCAGTTTTTGTCATAGCTGCTTACTTCTGTAATTTCTGCTTCCATAAAGCTTTTCTTAAAATTTCTGAATGCCAAAACTATGAATTGATAGTTTATCTCTTTCCTTCTAGCTCCTCCTCCCTTTGACTTGTTTTCTATGATTCCCTATAGTAGTTAACCTTCCAAAAACCCAATTTGTATCCATCATTCCTCTGTTCATGCAACCTCAGTATCTTTGTTTTGTGGCAGATGATGGTTTTTTGTCTTGACACCTCACAAGCAGGCCCAAAGTTAATTCAGTTTCTTCTCACTTTGTTCTTTAAAGAACGTTTTGTTTATTCACTGATTCAAAGACACTCGTTCTTAGCATCTCCCACCTACTTGGGCTGCCTCTTCTTTCTTTATCTGACTAATCTAGTCACTTTCAAGACCAAAGTCCAATAGTACTTTTTCCATGAATTCTTCTCCTGTTACTCCACCAAGAAAGGACCTCGCTGTTTACTCGGCAATCTCACCTTCAGGCAGATATTTATGTAGCCAGTGAATCCAACCACAGCTCAGTCATTTTCAACTGCTTTGTAGGTCAATACCCATCACAGCAACAGGCAGAATTGATCAGGAAGGTATCTCCATCTATCATTGAGACAGCCGGAATGACTCAATCATTCATGAGCAGTCATGATCCACTCACTGTGATACTGAAGACAGCTCCTGTCACAATGTTGTCCTTTTTCAGCATTTGCATCCGGCTCAGTTTTTAAGTAAAGGGAAAAAAAGACAAGTTGGAACTATCACTATTCTGCTTGATATTTTATGTTTTAAACTGTGTCACACACATTTCTGGGCATAATTACAAGCCATTAAATTTTATTGGCATCAAGAGATAACTTTACAGTTTTTAAAAAGATGAATTTATTTTTGGTTGCTGAATCAAATGCAATTTAAAGTTCCAGGATGTTTACATTTTATTAGTAACAAACCGATAGCATGTGGGTTATGGGTTTCTTTCTGTTTCTTCCAAAGTCAGCAGCCCTACTTTTGCTCTCTATTTTGTTCTATTATCAGAGGAGTTTTTTGATACACATATAAGCAAATATTTCCTTATAGTGCAGCAGAACTGAGATGCTCAAATGTTTAACAAATCAGGTTTTCCAGTTAATTTGGGTTTATTCAAACCCAGGATATTGAATGTCTTTGATTGCTCAGGGGTATTTCTAGATATGTGACATTCTAAGATTGTATTTCAGCACACTCATCTGAATATTACGAAGCTTTCATAAGTATAAACTTTTTGAGTCCAACAGAGATGCTAATCTCAATTTAAGCCACCAAACTTGTCTGTAGCCAACTTTTCTTTCTAACATTTTTAATATGATAAATGAATGGTTATTATTTATTGGCTACCTAGCCTATGCTGGACATTATCATGCATAATATATTTAGTGAAAATTCTGAATGCCTAGTTATACTTGAATCTCAGATACTACTTTTCTAATATAAGTATGTCTCACAATGTTGAGACATGTCTTACACTAAAATTGTATTTATTTATCAGAAATTTAACTAGATGTGCTATATTTTCTCTGCTAATCCTCACATAGATTATTTAATTTTGCACAACAAGTTATTAAGGTAGATGTTGCAATTATCACCACTTTAAGAGGACACTGAGCCTTAGATAATTTAAACAATTTTCCCCAAGATCACTGAGCTAATAATGAAAGAAGTTTTTGTGTCCACATCTGCTTAACTTCGGAGCTGAAGCTCTTAAACTTATTTAGTTTTTCCATTCCTAGACACAATTTCAGAATGAGAAGTTAGGCATCTTAAAAGCTTGTGTTAAATCTTTTATATTGTGAACACATTTACACTTCCACCAATTGTCTATTTCCCTAGATTCTCAACCACAGTGGCATTATGATTTTAAATAATCTTCAGTAATTTAATAGATAAATGTAGGATGACATTTTCATATTTTTTTCATTGTGTGCTTATTTAATTTTTAATGAAGCTGTATCCTTTTATATGACTATTTGTATTTTGCGAGGTTATTATTTATGTTCTTTAAGGCTAAAATCTTGACAACCATCTGGCATGTTTCTGCATCTTGATTCTCAAATGTGTGCATTTCAGAATCACCTGAAGGGCTTGCTAAAACATAACTTTCTCCTCCTTCACCCCCAGAGTCTCTGATTTAGGAGAGGTTGGATGAGACTGGATAAATGTCATTTTTAATAATTTCCCAGATGATATTGATGCTTCTGGTCTTAGAACCATGGATTGAGCATCACTGTCTACAGGAAGGCTCAAGGCTCATAGTATAAAGAATCTTGACTATCTTTGTCATTCATTGTTCAGCACAGTGGCTACTGATTTTAAAGTTATAAATTTATTAATAAGTTAGAGAAGAGAACTACTTTAATAAACCTTTGAGTACCAGTGTTGACATAGATTACACTTTTATCAGTTTTTAAATTTTTATCAATTTATTTTATTAGCATATATTTGCAATTCATCATTTTTACATTCATTTAGGGAAATTAGTACATGGATCTAGCATATCTTGTTATGATCAGTTTTAAATTATGTATTAAGAAGATTTTTTTCAACTAATATGCCAATGACAAATAATATAAACATTAGCTATTTAGAAAATGAATAGAATTTTAAATTTCTTTCTGCTGAGTAAAACCAAATTCAGAGACTATTCAGAGTGTGGCACACCTTTCACTGGCTCAGAGCAGCTGTCATTTAAAAAAAATTTGGCAGATATTTAATTGCACACAACATTGTGCTAGATATTTATAAATAATTAGTGCTATGAGAGTCCTTGACCCTCAAGGAACTTCACACTGTGAAAATTTACTTTCTGGGTTATGACCTCAGAGGGAAACAGGATTGTCCTATTTACCTTGTATCCTCATCACCTAACAGTACTGACATGGTGTCGGTGTTGAATGAACGTATGCTGAGTAACTTTGGGAGAGATTAAAGTTTCCTAATGACTTTGGCAAAAGCATTTTTCCACATATGACTTACTGATAAGGGGGAAAAGGGATAGACTTCAATTCCCTTAAATACAAAATGTAACCAGCTTTGGGGGTTGTCGGAGGCCATTGAAGCTGGAAATTGAACACATGTGCAGGGCTGCGGCATGACTGGGGCAAGGCCAGACCCGAGAACAAGGAGACACCTCAAAGGGCAAGATAGGACCACAGCTGAGGACATCTGGCTTCAACCCCAATTAACTAAAAGAGTATAGCTGCAGGCATTTCACTCCTCTAGTGAAATGACCCCTAGAGACTTTCTTCTGAGATAACTTCTACTAAATTAACCATAATTTGTTACTTGGAAAAGTCCTTAAACCACTCCCAAGGTTGTGCTCAGATCCCTCCCTTTCCTCAGTAGCCCATCTCCTTTTTTAAAAAGACCTAATAAATATGGGCTTCCCAGAGACAATCCTTGCCTCAGCCCCCAGAGTCTCAAGCTCTATTAGAAGGTTTTGACCCTCCTGAAGCGCTAAAATCACTTGTCTCTCATTTATTTAAGCCTTTCCTGTACACTCGTTTGGGAGATTGGGGATCTTGCCCAGGTCCGCGATAGGGAGCATGGTTCTTGAATGATCTCCTTTAACTGAAGTTGCATACCTGTACCCATTAGTAAGAGCTTGGCAGACCGGGTCAAAGTAGATCATTGGGTAGAAAGTTTTGTAGTACAGGTATTCAGAGGATCTAAGAAGGCAATGTCCTCTCTTTCATGCTAAGAACAAGTCAGGAGCTAGAGATTAAATTTGGGGGATCTTTTTTCATTTAAGTCTGTCAAACCTATTAGTTTTTACTGCTGGCCTTGGTATATGTTAAAATGTTTTTGACTTTGAATAGAGAATTTTAAAGATTACACATCATTTTTATGACTTCTAACATATCAGTGTTTTTATTCATTCCTCTAGTGTGCCTTGGAACACCTGGCAGTAATCATTAGTTCCCATTCCGTGATCTCTTAGAATGATCTCACAACCAAAGTTTTTTTTTTATTTTCTTTTTTCTTATTTAGTTTGGATAAGTGTTGCTGACA
>RJWT010033877.1:0-13800 GCA_004365215.1 Cuniculus paca
AAAAAAATTGTAGGTTCTTTGTCTCAAGCACAAAAGTTCCAAATCTAGCTCTGTGCCTTGCTGATGAAATGAGGACATAACCGTCTCATCTGCACCAGTGCCCCATGTGACCAACCAAGAGCACAAGGGCTGGGGTCACCCTGGGGGTGCTGGGGGAGCTCCCTGATTCACTGATGAGCCATTAGAAAGGCTGGGGGCACTTTATTAATGGAAAGTGTCACATGTGGGGGATGCAGCACCCCTCTCATTGCCAATAAAACAGGGTGCTCTCCTCACTGTGGGGAAGGGCAAGTGGGGTGAGTCCTCCTGCACATCTGCACTGGTGTCTATCCTGTGGACATGGGGACCTCCCCAAACACGCATTTCTGGTCAGAAATCACCACAGCAGATGGAGACATTTCTTAATCAAATAAAGGCGACCTTGGCTTCCCTGTGTAGGCCCTTATCTTGTCTTTTATAGCTTTGTTGATTTTATAGATCAAGAGCTTAGGTTCACATGCAAAATTTAATGTTTTGGTATCTTCTCGGAGATTCTCCAATTGTCTTATTAGTTACTTTTTTTGTTGCTAAGACAAAATACGTGAAGCCAAAAGTTAAAGGGGAAAGGGTTACATGGCTCACAGTTGTGGAGGTTTCAGTCCATAGTTAACTGGCTCCAAGGCAGGGTGGCACATGGCAGAGGGCATGGTAGAGGAGAAGTAGCCCATAGCAAGCAGGCAGGTGAGGATACATTAGTCCTCTTTCAGACTCTCATGTTTTATGCAGGCTACCTTCCCTAGGGTGGGTGGAGCACTCACACCCTTAATCCAAGCCAGAACTAGGCCAAATCAATCAGTGAACTGATTCAGTCATCACACACCCTTGAAAACACCACCACACTCTCTGGATCCAGCCACCTCTGAGAAGCTCTCCCTATGACTGCATGAGGCTTTGGGGGGACGTTGAGGCACAGCCAGAACAGCAGTCATCACCACATCCTAAATTTAGAACATTTGATCTCCCCAAAAAGCAACCTAAACCCATTAACTGTCATTCACCTCCCTGGGAAACTGCTGAGCCACACTCAGTCTCTCTGGGCCTAAGTTCTGGACATTCCGTGTCAATGGCCCCACATGTCTTATGCAGCCTGTGCCCAGCTAATCTCCCCCAGCACCATGTGCTTGTGATTCCTCCACAGTGAGCGTGCACACACTTTCACTCCCACATACTGGCACATACTTGTAGTCCCAGCTACTTGGAAAACTGAGGCAAGAGGACGGCAAGTGCTAGGTTGGCCTGGGGAATTTAGCAAGATCCTATCTCAAAATCAAAATTTTGAAACAAACTGAGGGTGTAGCTCAGTGTTCCCTAGGTTCAACGCCCAGCGCCTTGCACACACACATGCACACACTCACACACACAGCTCCTCCATGTGGCAGCCCACGTCAATGTTCTGCCGTGTGGATGCACCACGTTTTGTTTCTCATTCATCAGCCTTTGTCTCCACTTTCAGACTATGATGAATAACCAAGCTAGGAACACTCGTATAATTTCTGTGTGGACTTTTCTCTTGACATGTTCTAGGAGTGGAATCACATGGTCACAGGGTAATTCTATGTTTAACATTTAGAGAAACGTGCATTGACTGTTATACCTGCTGAACTTAAGGACGTCTAGAAAATCTTCCTTCCTTTTCAGTTCACTTCTCCCCCTTCATTCACAATCTCCCCCCCCTCCCCTTCTTGGACAGCAAAGCAACCACCTGCAACATTTATCTACTTTGCACATTAAAAAGCTACAGCAACACAAATTATTCCCTGAACAACGTTTCCAAATGGAAAGGAGCACAAGTCTCAATTAACCCGCGTTAACACGAGTGCGGTTACAATGGCCAGGACAACTGGTGTTGTGTTACTTCCTAATCCACTGAGGGGCCCAAGAATGGGCCCCAGTCTGAAATGACCTAAGAAGCACTTGTCCCAGAGGCTAACTTGAAGCGTCTCAATGACATGAAGGGCTTTTTATCTTGGTGCTTTGTTCATTCCTTTTGTGTGTAATCTGTTCATAACAAGGTACCTGCTTTGGCTAATTCTTTTCTTCTGAAACAAGCAAAGGAAGGAATTGATGTTGTACCATTCTTGTTTGCAGGCCAAGAAGAAAAATTATTTTTCAACAAGCAAAAGAAGAAAAGAAAAGTGGTAGCTCCATCTCCCTCCCCCATTACCATTTATAAAAACTAATGGCTTAAATCTCAGGGCACAGTGATTTTTAAATACGTCTTTTCACCCACAGCTTTGCAAAAGCAGCTTCCCCACTTTTCGAGCACAGGGCCGAGATTCAGAGTCTTTGCCAAATCTGCTCCACGCTGTAGCTGGGTGGTGAGTGCTGGGGTCCTGGGCCATTGCTGCCACATAGGTGAGACACTGCTTGGCCACCAAGGGTAAGGATTTTTTAACCAAGCCTGGGAAGTGCCTGAATAAAATTATTACGCAACAAGGGCCACTGTGATGTTTTGTGTCACATCCAAGGAGTAGCAACAAGCTCACACTGAAACTGCCCGGAAACGCCCACTGGCGACCCTGCATGCATTTCTGAAAGCCAGCTCACACTCCCAGAGGTGTGGTGCCTGAAAGGCAGGTCCTGGCTCTGGGAGAGTCTGAGTACTTCATGGTCCTCGGTCCTCACTGGTCTTGTACCTTCGAGGCCTTCAAGTTGTTCCCTTAAAAAGAACAGAGACCCAACAGGAGCCATAATGACAGCATCTCCCCAGGTCCCCACTGACGAGAAGATGGCAGCACTCATGCCATCTTTTCATTCAGCAGCCACTCGTGATGCCCACCCCATATGGGCCGGGTGCTGTGCTCAGCTGTGGATCCCTCAAGAACAGAAAGGCAGAGCTTTCCTGTTAGCAGGTGTCACCCGACCTTCCGTCATGGACAGTAACCGCAAACTCAGTCCACATTCGCGGAGCGGCTCCTACATGCCAGCCTCTCCGGGTTAACTTCTCTTCAGTCTGCTGAAAGACTGTCCTGAGGAGCGGTTATTCCACCACCTGATAAACTCCCAAGAACCCGCTGTGCTTCTGGCACGGAGGGTGCGGAAACAGCCGAGGCAGGCTGCGAGTCGGCTCAGCGGTCAATGAGAGCAATGCCAGCTCCCTATGCACGACAGGGACCAGATAAACCGTCCAAGTGAGCAGCTTGTGATAAACCACAGGGCGCAAACCGAGCTGGAGTTGCCTCCCTGCCCTCCTGCCCTCAACAGTCATCCCCTCTGGCTCAACCCCTGGCATCTCCCTCCACCCCTTCCAGAAAGGCTGCCTAACTGAAGACCGGACTCGCCAACTCTGCCCTGAGTTACGTTGGTCTCTGTGTTATTTCATGTGTGTGTTTGGATGTGTGCCAAGTCCACATATGTTTGAGTGTGTGTATGATTGTGTACATATGTGTGTAGAAATGTGAATTTATGCTATCACATGTGTGGGGGCATATGGTGTGTGTGATATGTGTGTAAGGTATGTAAGCATGTGTGTCGTGTGTGTACATGTATGTGATATGTGTGTGCATTGCTGCGAGTGTGTGGAATTTTGTTATGTGTGCATGTGTGTATTGTGCATATGCGTGTACACATGTGCATGGGTGTGAATGTATGGATGTGTGTCCTGTGTGAGAGCGGTGTGTTGCATGTGTACATGTGTGGGACTGCTGTGTATACGTGTTCATGGGTGTGAGATGTAAGAGCACAATGTTGCCTGAGTTACATGAGTATGAATGTGCAGATTGTAAAGGCCCAGGTCTCTGCTTAAATCCTATAATAGTCTTACTTGTGGTTGGTCACCCACTAAACACCTAGTTAATCACAGTTTTACAAAGAAGGAAAAAGAAACGTGGTGGGAACTGCATAGTAACAGCTGCACCATGGAAGAAACCTGCAGAAGCAGCTCTCCAAACTTCAGCCCCCAGCAGGGTCAGTGCGGGCACACAGCGCGCCTCAGCCCCTCTGACCTGTGAGGCAGAACTGCAGCCACCCACCTTCACCTTGCTGGATCAGAAGAGAGAAACACCCAAGAGATTCATGGCTGTAAATATAGCAGGTGCCACTCATTCCTCATTCGCACAAGAAATGCTTTTCCCCCTTGAGTCTTAGCATGGATAAAGCATTGTCCATTCGGCAATGTCACTGACTAAGCATTTAGAGGACCGGAAGAGGGGACACTTGACAGAGCAGGGCTGGCTCCTCACCAGCTCCCTGGCACTGGCCTCTGGCACATCAGCCCACAAAGAAACCTGGTCAAGGGGGACAGCACTGCTGCCCTGCACATGTGCGGGCAAGCAGCCCCTTGGCTCCCCAGCAGGGGCATAGGCCAATAGCAATAATAAATAAACTAGAAATAAGGTAGTTTTAAAAATCAACCAGACTTGGCTACTGCAAGTCTCATGGTTTTTGCTTGCATGTCATTTTTCTCAAAAAAAAAAAAAGATTTAAGGCAAGTGGCAAAGAAATATATACTATACCAATTGAATAAAATCCAAAAATAAAAAACAAAAACAAAATGAGCTAAAGAAAAAACAATGCAGAAAAAGATCACAGAGCAGGGAGCAAAGTTGCTGGCAATCAGACGTGACCGAGACTCCGTGCCCCACACTGGAAGTGAGCACTCAGGGAGGATGGGGACAGACAAGCGGCCCTGGAAGGAAAGACACAAGACATGGAATCCTCACACACTGTGAAAGGCAGGTCACATTGCCCAGCGTGTGCAGCCCACAGCTCTGAGGTTGCAGTGACACAGCACTTCACCTCCTTAACAGCTCATCATGGAGTAGGAACCCTGCTACAGACTGAAGGTTTGTGTCCACCCAGAGTTTGCGTGGTGGCATAGTAACCCTAAGGTGGGAGTGTTGAGATGCAGCATGTGGGAGGAGGCAAGGTCTGGAAGCTGCAGCTCTCATGAGTGGAATTTGTGCCCTTAGAAAGAGGCCCCAGAGAACTCCTGCCCTTCCACCAGGAGAGGGCACAGAGGAAAGGCACCGTATTTGAGCCAGGAAACCACCTTTGCCAGGCATTGCAGCACGATTTGTCCATGACCTTGAACTTTGGGGGAGCTCTGGTCCTTACTTCAAGCATCACTTCTTGGCTCTACTACAGAACCCTCAGCCTGCTGGCACAGATCCTTCACCCTGCTGGCTTCCACCGCTGACCTTTGGGCCTTCTCAGTGCAGATCCGTGGATAGACTTGCTTGGGTCATTGTTGCAGGCTCTAGGTTTTCAGCTGAACCCATGCAGGTTATTGCCATGGATGGCATCCAGGCCCTTGGCTAGATTCTCTAGGTCTTTGGTGGTCTGGACAGATTTCCTAAACTTTCTTTGTATTTGACTCCTTGGGTGACCATTATAAATAATCCTATAAATTATGTATCCTGTATGTGATCATTCTCCTTGCAACTGCTGACAACACACCACGACACCTATACATCTGGGGTTCCATGCCCAGAGTGTGTTAATTAGCTTGTCATTGTTGTGACAAAATCCTTGGGAAAAACAACTGAAAGGAGCAAAGGTTCCTTTGGGGTCAGAGTGTCGGTCCATACCCAGCTGGTTCCATTGCTGCGGGCCTGAGGAAGCAGAACCGCTCGGCAGGAGGGCACAGCCAAGCAGAGCTGCTCAGCTCCTGGCAGTCAGGAGCATAGAGAGAGTGAGGGCTGGGGAGCCAGCTACGGCCCCTCAAGTCATACTCCATGATCCATCTCTTCAACTAGACCCCATGTTCCGCTCCCATCACCTGCCGATAATACCAAGAATCGACTTAGAACGCTCGTGTCCCATCACCTCTGAAAGCCCACCTCTGAACATGTGCGACTTTCAGGAACACTAGATCTAAACATTATCAGCGAGGCGCCGCAGATGGAAGGATTTGTCACACTGAGAGCTGGGTCACAGAGATCTGCTCTGGTTCTTGGAGAGCTGTTTCATTATGCTCACTGTCTGTGAACTCTTGAAAATGAGGTTCCTAAAGGTCACATCGCCAGTGCCAGAACTGGGTGTGCCACATGGCTTCCTTTCTCCAGCACAGCTGTGGGTCAGCCAGGCATTTCTAGGAGCTCTGTGCTTGATGATGATTATGTCTGGTTGGTCGGCACATGTGCTGACATTGGACAGCATCGGGATAGTATCAGAAGCTGCAGTGATAGTTGTTAGCATCTTCTGGGAGTCTTCTCTCCATCACAGGGACCACATTATTCTCCTCCAGATGTTTGCTTTAACAAGCTATTTTAAAAATCTAAGATCAGTGAGTTCAATCCCTGGTACCAAAAAAAAAAAACTAAGGTCACCTCAATGCCAGAAGTCCTGGCCTTGAGCCTTAACTGCCCATGGAACTTGGATTTCATGTTCTGAGTTCCTCAGTTTTTCCCCCTATAAAATGGGAATGTCTGGAAAGAATATAAGGGTTAGGCATTGCATCTACAATACATACACATGGCTTCCACTAGCAATTTGCGTTTATTATGTGCAAATTACAATGAGCAACACTCCAAAACCATGCAAACCCACTGCATGGGTCTGAGATGTGGCACTCAGCGGGTAATTTCATAGCCGTCCATATTCACACATTCACACTCACATCACTTGTTGACATTTGGAATTGTCATAACAGAGCCTTTGAGAACACAAATCATGTATTCATCTCCAGCAAGGATCAACAGACTTTCTCCATAAATGGTCAGAACAGGAATAGGTTTGGCATTGTGGGGGAGACCTCTTGGTTATAACCACAAGTCAGTGTACCAAGATGTAGCTATAGATGGCATGTCTGTGAATGAGTGTGTCTGCGTGCAATAAAACTGTATTTATGAATGCCAAAAATTGAGCTTCACATAATTTTTACATGTCGAGAAATACCATTGTTCTTTTGATTTTTTTCACCCATTACAAAAAGGAAAACCAGCCAAGTGGTACATCCCTGCAATCCTAGCACTCTGGGAGGCTGAGGCAAGAAGATCATGAGTTCAAGCCCAGTCTGGTCAACAACGGAGCAACTTAGTGAGCCTCTCTCTCACTCAAAGTTTAAAAAAAAATATGTTAGGTATTTAGCTTGGTCATTGCTAAAGCCCTGAATTCTTTACCTCAAAATAATAAATAATAAAAAAAAAAAACATGAAACCACTTCTGGCTTGCAGACTGGGTAAAAACAGAACCAGCTGCATATGCATTCTGCCTGCTGTCTTCTAAAGGATGATCTATGTCTTAGTCACTTTTCTCACTACTGAGACAAAATACTCGACTCCCAAAGTTAAAGAGGAAAGGTTTATTGAGCTTGTAGTTTGTAGAGGGTGCAGTCCATGGTCGGCTGGCTCTAAGGTCAGGTGGCACATGGCAGGGGGCATCACAGAGGAGCAGCCATTCTTGGCAGACAGAAGGCGGAAGCAGCAAAGCTGCAAAGTAGCAGCAGCAGCAGCAGCAGGCCTACCTTGCATCTCATCCAGGATGCCTGCCCTTTGAGCAGGGCCACCCACACCCAGGCTGGGGCACCCGTAGGATCAGCATCACACTCTGAATCCCAGCATCACACACCCTCGGTCCAGCCGCCTCCAAAAAGTCCCACCGATGACCACATGAGGCTTCGGGGGCCATCTACATACAAGGCATAACAGTAAGTCATGTGATTGGTTTACTTAATATTCCTCATTCCTGTTTGCATGAGATGCAAATTTCATTTTATAAGCGAATTTCTTTAAGTTAAAAATTTGAAATGCCTTCCTTCCGACCTGAGTTACCATTTTACCACCAAAATAAGCAACTCCTTGTTTTGGCAAACTGAGTTCTGATATAGACCTGCAGATCTCCAGAAGTGGCATGGCAATAGGTGGCCCTGAGTTTGGCAGGGAGGGGTGGGACAGGGCGCGAGGCCCAAGGCAGGTGCACAGCCTGCAGGGGTGGCTCGGGGTGAGGAGCCCCTCCTCACATCTCCTAGGGTCACAGACACACTCGGACTGCCCCACACGCTGCCCGCAGGACTCAGCCCTCCTCGGCCCCTCCGCCTGCAGCAGCCGCCATCTTGTCTCCCTAGAGCTGCTGCACTGCGTTTGCCACTCTCCTCACCTCAGCCGCTGAACTCCCACAGGCCCGCAGTGCCCAGAGCTGCTACTGACCACCTGACCTGCCCAGTATCCCCGGCCACAGGTGCTGGCCTGGCAGCCACGTGCTGGACACTGTCGTTGGGCCGCATTGCGGCCCATCTCCGCATCAGCTGGCAGATGCTCCGTCCTGCTGAAGTGCCTGTCTCCCGCCCAGAAAGTCTTCGGTGGAATCAGCCACAGCTGGGAGCCACGGAGAACGCCTTACTGGATCTGTTACTTTCCCAGCAAGCTTTGATAACTGGAGTATTAACTAGAAGCACTAAAATCAAGCAATCAAAAAATAGAGCGAAATAGAAGTGTAATTGTGCAAAGTTTAGTCTTGCGAATAAATTTTTAAAATAAGCACTTTGTATTTGTGTATGTGCATTCGTGTTTCAATGTGAGTATGAGTATGTGTCTGTCTGTAAGTTAACCTCTCTCTGAGTGGGTGTTTGTGACAGTTCCTATCTATCTGAATGTGAGTTCACGCCTTTGACTGTGCATTTACATTTACCTGTGATCTATATGGGTTTGTATCTATCAGTATGTGCTCACTTCTGTCTGAGTGTGCATTCGCAACTATCTGTGAGTGTGTGTTTATTGGTGAGCATGTATTCACATCTACCTGTTGGGTGTGGTGTGAACACACTCATGTCTGAGCATGTGTTCTTGTCTATGAGTGTGTGTTCACACCTGTGAGAATTTTCTTCTGTAAATGTGCATGCATATTTATCACTGTGAGTTTATATTTATATAAGTGTGTATTCACATTTACCTGTGTTTCTTCACCCAGTAGTATGACCTCACACTTATCTGAGTGTGTTCGTGAGTTCATATTAGTGCGTCTGTCTACAAACGTGAGTTTGAATCTGTCTGCGTGTGTTCTATGAGTGTATCTTCCTGTCTCCCTCTGTAAGTTCACATCTGAGTGTGCATTCATCTGTGTGTGTCTACATTTAGCCATGAAAATCCACACCTGCCAATTTTGTTTGAGTGTGAGTTCACACCTATCTGTGTGAGTTCATGTCTGCAAACTCTTGTCTACCTTGAATGTGTATGTGCCACACATGACTGTCAGTTCCTGTGCCCTGTGTGGGCACACGGCTTTCCTGCCCTGGGCTCCACTTACCAGTCTGCAACACTGATGATCACGTGTTCAAAGCAGGATGAGTGTGTCAGGCCGGAGTTTGAAATAAACAGAAGAAACGCAGTGGGTGCTGGACGACGGGGCTGGCACAGCCCCTGGTGAGGTGGCCCGCACTCTTCGTCTGAAAGAAGACAAAGCGAACATGGCTGACGTTGCCACTGCAGCAGGGTCCCACACACTCCTGCTGAGCTGGAGTGGCAGCCACTCACCTCCGCTCAGGCGTAGCAGGATGGAGCCGCTGGCCTTGCTGCTGTTCTTCCATCCCATCTCTCAGGGCTCCTGGGGCTCTTTTCTCTGAAAGAATATGGGTAATTATCAAAAATAATTCTCCAGGCTCCACTTACAGCCCTGTTTTTAAAGTGGCAGTCGTCCATGATGCTGGGCTGCTTGCCTGAAGAACGGCTGGGGGAGCAGGGGCAAGGCTGGGGCACCTCTCCATCGCCAGCCTCTTTTGACCAAACATCACTGAGCATGCAGGTGGCACAGAAATCACGGGTGGCTTACAGTCAAAGGGACCTATTCTATTCCCAGGCTAAGGGCACCCCACGTCTGGGGTCATGGGGTTGCCCAGTGGGTAGCCCTATCCCTTGCAAGACAGGAGTAAAATTGCTGTAAATGTGCCTGCTGTTGTTATTGCTCCATGCTGAGCTGAAAACATCTCACATGTCGGAGTGTCCTAAAATCTCCCTGCACTGGCAGTCAGGGAGTGTCCTGTGCTGGGCCCTGCCCATCAGGTATGTTTGCAAATGCTCATGGTGGTAGAGAGCTTTCTCATCTCAGCTGATATCACAGATGAAAGCCGGGTGTTTGCAGCATGTGTTTGGGGTTTCAAGCCCTGTGCTCTTCACTCATTCGCTCGCCCAAGACTTGTGCACATTACTAGTCCCGGGATGGGCGCTGTATCTCAGGAAGCATCTAACTGCATGCCGAGGGGTCATGAGACACAGTAGACAGGGATGAAGTTGGTGCAGGATCGTTGAGAGGAAATGTGGAAGTGCACATGTGGGAGTGTTGGGGTAGGGCAAGGCGCCAGGCAGGTGGAGCAGGAAGGGCTTGGGGGATAGAGCTGCCTGCTTCAAATGAGTGGCCTCAGAAGGCAGCCAAGCGTGGGGTGGACGTGGAAGACTGGTATCAATTGTGGGGAAGGAGAGCTCCCTCTTGATCACCCTGCCCAGGGGTGGAAAGTCTACCACGTTGGTTTGCAGCAAAGATGCTGAGGACACCATGGTATGCGAGTGTGTGTGTTTGAGGTGTGTGTAGAGCATATGCAATTGTGTGAAAGTGTGTGCAGTATTGTAGAGTGTGTATGTGTGTAGAGAGTATATGTGATGGTGGGTTTGAATGTGAGTGTGTATATGAGTGTAATATGTGAATGTTTTGTGTGAGTATGTAAAGTACATGTGAGTGTTACAGTTTGTGTACTAAGCTTTCATGTGTGCCATATGTGAGGGTATACATGTGTGCTGCATAAATGTGACTGTTATGTGGTAGTGTCTTGCACAGAAGTGTGTATGGGTGCATGTATGTCTGTAAGAGTGTGTGACGTGTATATGAATAGTGCAAATTATATACATGTGTGCATGTGCATAGTATGTGGTATGCAGAGTGTGCATATGTACAGTGTGTGCATATCAGTGTGTGTGGTGCATATGTGTGCATCAGTGTATGTGCACAGCAGTGAGTTTAACAGAAAGAGATGTTGAGTCTGCTGACCTGAAAAGCAGGGCTCAGACCCCCAGCTCTTGGGCTGGTTTGAAGATTATGCTCTTAATGCCCTCTTCATTGTGCCTCAATTTCCTCCTCTGAAAGGTGGATTAGCAATACCACTGGCTCAGAAAGACAAAGCAATATGTATAATTTGTGAAGTATTTCTGAAGCACAGAATAGTACTAGAAAAATAACAGCAGTGAGAAAATGTAGCATCTCTTCAATTTTTAATAGGCACTTCCCTTTGACAAAATTCACAGGTGTAGAAAATGTTGGAAACAAAGAAAAATACAAAGGTGGAGTTCAACTTACCTAGAAATAATTGTTGGAAACATTTTATTTATAGACTACCTTCCATTTCCATATGTACATACACCTTTTTATCACAAAAATGGTATTTTACCATACATATTATTTTGAAACCTGCCTTCATCCTTTGAATATCATCAATGATATATCAAAACTATTTCCCATTTTTTCCTCCAATTATTTCATAGTGTTCCATCATATAGCCCCAATGTAACTTATTTACTGAGTCCTATAACATGAAGCATATAAACTAGTTCTCATCTTGAACTGCTGTGAGTACTGCTATAATAATAATCTGTGCCTAGTCAGCCTCGGTGGTCAGCGTGGCTGATTTTAGATACTCCTGGAGGGGTGAGTGATCCTGGGGGCGCTGTACTCATCATGGGTTTACCCACTGATGTCCAGAGCTGAATGTGCCGTTAGGAATGGAGCCCGGCTGGAGGGGGCCCCAGGTCATGGCTCTGGAGGATGTCTCTGCCTAGCAGTCTTCCCTCATGTTCTGCTTCCTAGCATCTGTGAAAGAAAAGCTTTGCTCTAGCAAGTATTTCCACTGTATTGCTTCTGCTTTGGTGCCAGCTGAGCCTGAACTTAAATCTTCAAAATGTGAACCCCCCCAAAAATCTCTCCTTTAAACTGTGGGTGTCAGGTATTTTGCCCCAGCAACAAGAAAACTGACTAAAATATCATCCATGTTGGTGTGTTATGTGTTCATATATAACATACAATTTACCAGTTACCAAAAGAATTTCCCACTGAATTTTAATTGGAATCATATGAACCCTTTAAATTAATTAGAGTTGAATCCATATTTTTCCAGTATTAATTAATCCCAACCAGAAATACAGTGTTTTTATCTTTAAAATGTGCTTGTTTTTCAGTGAAGTTTGGGGTGTTCTTCACATAAATCCACCACCACTTCCCCTCTGCAGGGTGGGTGTTCTAGAACACACACACAAGGGTTTGATCATTGGCTTTGACACAGGTTACTAGGGTTGGGTGAGAAAGTTGTTAGGACATCCATACTTGGCTCTTACCCTCTGAGTCATGTTTTATTGTTCTTTAAGACAATCTCCAATTGTTTCTTCTTCACTTTTAGGGAGAAAAATAACATTTTTTTCTTATTCACAGTAGTTGGATCTCTTATGTCTTCCCTTGACTTGCTACATTGGTCTCAGCTTGGACAATCTTGGCCTGGGTAAAAGAGGCTGGCTCCAAGGCAAGATGGCATGGAAGACAGGTAATGCAGAGGAGAAACAGTTCATGGTGGACACCCCATAGCCCTGGAGAGAGTGCAGGATTGGATGTCATCCTAGGAAAAGATTGAGCATTTGAATCTGGAGCTCAGGACAGCTGTAGGAAGGCCTCTCTTCAGGGCTCCCAGTGTTACCCTCCCACAGTGACTGGATGAGAGATAGTAGTGGGACAGAGAAGTGGACAAGAAGCAAAGTGGAAAGAAACCTACCAGGCAGTTAGAGCTCAAGCAGGGAGGGATACAGGCTTTGCACCCCTGCAGCCAGAGACCAGGCCCAGCTTGAATTGCCCTGGGTTGAAAGTCTCAGCCTTGAGTATTTGAGCCCTTACCCTATTGCCTGCATCCAGAATGGATGTAGAGTCTTATCTAAGATAAGAAAGGTACCTTTCTTATCAAATGTCTTACAAATGTCTTCAGCTTCTCCGTGGTTTTCAAGTTTTACATTCCTTCTTGATTCCCAGGGATCTACTGTTGTTTTGCTTCCCCAAGTTGTTATTTTCCAGCATCTGGATTTCAAATTTTGGTGAGGAAGAATTGCTGCCACTCACTACTCCACCATTTTGAAACCCTCCTCAGAGCTTTTATAAGTGTGTAAAAGCATCTGGCCAGTTTGAGCACTGCTATATTAAATTGTCTGTGAGAATCTACCCAATGCAGCAAAGGAAATGATAAAACCTGGACTATCTCCCTGGCCTGACTCTGGGGAGAGCACTGGGCCTCCAAAGGGCTCCAGGGAGAAAAACAGCGGTGGACTGGGTTGTTGTGATCTTCAGGGACAGTGTGGGGTTTTCTTTGATGGAAGTTTTTCCACAGGCAGCAGCTGGAGAGGGATCCCAGCACTCCCCAAACCCTGGAGAGAGTACAGAATTGGATGCCATCCCAAGATTGTGATAGCCTGGGTAAACAGAGGGGGCACTGAAATGGAAGGGGGAAAGGACTCAAAAAGCCACAGACCTTAAGGATAAGTGAAGGAAACCAAGAATTGCTAGACCCCAAAATTGTGAATCCCAAAAGGAAACCACTCATCTGAAAACAGAGAAATCTGGAGAACTTTTTTCTTCTTTTCTTTTTCTTTCCTTTTTCTTTTTCATGGGTGTATTGTGGTTTGGGGAATTCTCTTTTGTCCTTTTTTCCTTGGTTTTTAACATTTTTTATTCTTTTTTTCTTTTTTTTCTCTATTTGCTTTCAATATTTTCCCTTTAGTTTTTTATTTTAAAGCAAAACAAAATAAGCCAGGCATGGTGGCTCACGCCTGTAATCCCAGCACTCGGGGAGGCTTAGACAGGTGGATC
>RJWT010033878.1:0-13800 GCA_004365215.1 Cuniculus paca
TTATCTTCCTCTAGCTGTAATGTAAATATAGGAAAAACAGTTACATGTACTTTTTATGTCCTCTGTGTTCTGGCCTCAAACTCATGATCCTACTGCCTCAGCCTCCCAGGTAAGTGGGATTATAGGTGTGTGCCACTGTGCCCAGCTTGATTTCTCATCTTTAGTTTTCTACTTAGTCAAATAAAATTTACACAAATCAACTACAGTACTAGATACAGTGCACAGCACATCAATTTATCACCTTAAAATTAGCAAAACAGAAAAAGAGTAGATTTATACAAAATCAGGTTGCTCTTGTATCTGGACTTTATATTCATTCTGTTTTTCACCTGAAATTATTGATAGAGATTAGACTTTTTATATGGAAGCATATTAACTCAAATGTAGTGACATTGTTTTGATTTTCAGATACCGTAAGTTTGCACCATAACTTTTTCTTTCAGTGTATAAGTAAGTATTAACGCTGGTACTTTGATTAAGGTGATGCATTGTATGACAGACTACAGTAATTAAGTTATCATTTTTTTCATTAGAAAGCTCTAATCTTGTGAATATTTGAAAGTACAAATGGGAATTCTGCGAGATCAAAGCCTCCCTCAGTCTGGTGCTCTTTCTGAGCCCTCACATCAAATCCAATGGTATTGTTGGAGATGATCTTAAGCACCGTTAAAAAAATGCTGCCAGCCAGTTGCTCGTCTGTGTTGACCATAGTCAGCACTAGCACTGTTGGTAATTAGGTGACACTGTCAAAAACTATTTGTTGATATTGGAATAAAGTTACTTTTCCCTTGTTTATGTTTTTGGTTGTACTAATACATGAAGTTCTTTTTCCAAGTTCTTAAGCCATTAAAGAAATTTAGAACTACAGAATTCTAGTTTCCCCAAATTTTCTAGTTTGGAGGAAGCAAAAGTGAAATAAACCCCTGAAGCATTTTTGTCCTTGGTTTTAAAATCTGGTGCCCTTAATTCAAGGCAGACATTGGTGTACTTCCCTTGGTATATGTTTGTAAGAAAAACCTGAGAATGAATTCTGGTGACTTCGCTCTCCTGGGGAGATGTGGAAAATGTATTGCAAACCACAAGCAAAAGCATCTATCAAGTATTTCAGATTATTCCTTTTGCTTTTAATACTTTCCATGACTATGTATTAATCATCACAATCTTACATGGGCCTGCCTTTGTGCAGATTCTCAGCCTTCCTTTTCTTTGGGGAATAAATTTCTTTCTCTCTTTTGTTTCCAGAGAAGGGAAACATACTGTCCAGTAGTGGGTTAGAGTAACCAGGGTTATAGAGCTGCATTGATGTGTGTCTTTCCGTTTTGCCTTGTTTTTCCCATGTTAACTCGCTGTCATGGAGCCAGCTGACCTGCCTTAATTCTTTTATAAGTGCATTATTTTCCTGACCCTGAAAGCCCAGAGCGTACAATAAGGACCCGCTTTATATCTTTCAGTTTATCAGTGTGTCTGCCTTTTAGTCTTCAATGTTCTAGTTTTCTGTTTCATGAGTATTTGAGCACTAATACAAAGATGGCTTCTCAGACATTGCCTCAGAGAGTGTGTTCCAGACCAAGGTCTTTATAGAATATCAAAGACTGAGACCTTTTTCTCATCTGCTTTTTTAAAAATGTGAACTTCTAACTTATTAATCCTCTTGAACTGGTCATAACAAATCATGTTGTGGTTTTTATTAAAATATCAAAATAGTTCCACTGAATTAGGCCTTCCTTCAACCAACATGGATTTCCTAGCATTGGTTAATGTAAATGCTTATCTTTTTTTTTTTTTTTTTTTTTTTTGCGGCACTGGGGATTGAACTCATGACCTTGCACTTGCCAGGCAGGTGCTTAGGCCACTGAGCTAGATCCCTGGCCCTTTGTAAATGCTTATCTTTCAGCCCTTGTTCTTGGAATTGTTTGATGGATAAAGGAGGGAGTAGACATTTTAAATACCCTTAACTTCTCATACCTGTTGAAAATGTTCTAAAACTATTTAAGCTCCTTGGGAAGGGGGAAGATCAGTTTTGCCGGTACAGTGTGTATTACAAGAACTAGAATTAAGGCCAAGGCAAGATTCCCTTCCCTTCTAGACCAGCTTCTTTCCCTTTTCTCACAGCACTTTGTAGAAGTTTGACATATACTCAGAGGACAAGATAGAGGATCTGTTAGGCTGCTGAGAGCATGGAAGTAAAGTAAGAACTCTTCCCCTTGGAGGAGAAATTGAAACACCACCTTCCCACTCTGACAAGCCAGAGATCCTTTACCAGTAACTCAGAGTTGTGTATTGTTCATTTGATTTTGAACTCCCTTAAAACACAATCCAAAATAGATATTTGCTTTGGATGCTTCTATTACACTAGGTTTGAAATTGGACCTCTGAATATGATATAAGGGAAATATTATAACTCCTAACTGTATGGATGTCTGATACACCATGTTTGAAATTGAAGAATGAATTTTAGGAACAACAAAGGTTAAAAGTAGGAAATATTTATTGAAGGATAGAAAGCTCCTCCCTAAGAGGGACAGGAGGGGACACTGGAAAAGTGGGTTGCCCAAGGGCTCCCACTTCTCAGGGGAAGTTTTGTAGAGCACAGCCACATGGGTACAATGTGGGTTACAGCTGTGATTGACCAATAAGATTACAAGTATAGCTGTTTAGGTAATACTGATCCCATGGGCAAGCAAGTCATGTGTCGAGCTTGCACAGAAAGAACTAAGAAGAGTAGGTAATAGATGGGAGTCTCTGTTGCTCACTGAGGAAACCAGTGTTGATGTAGACTTTATTAGACCAGGTGTCGCCACTTACCTCGTCCCTCTCCTCAGGAAGTCTGTAGGGCTGGTCCTTTTGTTGTGATCTTGAGGTCTACTCCTAACTGATGGTCTCCAGCCTCAGTCCCAGTGTGTTTTCACCTTTCGCTATGACTCTCTTGAGGACATAACCCTGACCACCTATAGTATTTCTGCCTAACTTAGCTGATCATAATAACATGAAGTCATTTTGAAATCATTCAACTGGAACTGAAGTCTGAATGTTTTCTTTAAAAATGTGAAATGTACTTTGTTCTGCCTAAAAACTAAGTGAGCGTTCGGGATTTTTCTTTAGTTAACTTTCAGCGTTAGGGGTGAGGAAACTACATAAAAATTGAGAAGAAAAAATTCAAACTCCACAAGGAAGTATCTGAAGGAAATTTATAAGTAATTAAAGAAGAGTTCAGGTTAAGACAGCTGGTCTCTGGTCACTAATTGGATTGAGTCTCACCCTCTTACAGACTCATAATCAAATCAAAAGTATGCGTCTGGTACAGTTGGCTTCATAACCTGATTAACAAGAGTAGTCCTAAAAGATGCTTTGCGTTTTTATATTTAACCTCTTTCCCATTTCCTCATTCCTTTGTTCATTCTCAGCCACGTCCTTTTTTTAAAAAAATACTCCCTTTCATTTCGTGTTTTTTTAGTTCCTCATTACACATTCCTTCTTCATCTCTGTATTTCTTAACTTCTCTTGAGCTAGAAAAAATGTTTTGTTTTTTGCTGTTTTGTTTGCTTGTTTGAAACCAGGGCCTAGTACATGCTAGGCAAGCACTACCGCTGAGCTACATCCAGCCCTTAGAAGGAATTTTCTGATCACAATTTAATGGAGCTTGATCTAGACCTGAATTTAGTGCTGCAAAAGTTATTGAATAGTAAGTCCATCTGTCATTTTTCCACAGATTTTTAACCACACACACAAGAGTACACAAATAAAAATATATAGCACAGATTTATCACAAAGCAAACATCTGTATCCAACATCCTTGTCAGAAATGGAGCCTTGCCAGGACCAGTTGATACCTGCTAGTACCTCACCCCAACTCAGATAACCATTTTGATTACCAAGTTCATCACTTTGTCCTTTCTGTTGTAGTTTTAGTGTTTCATTATGCATCCCTAAACACCATAGTTTATTTTTAACTTGTGCTTAATTTTATATAAGAGAATTAGGTAAGGTGGCTTTTTAATTTAGACAATATGTTATTTTGAAATTTTATATGAAAAATAGTGAAGAGTATATTTTCTGCCTGGCTTTTTGTTCATTATTTTTTAAGGTCTGTGCATTCTATATAATTGTCTCAGTTACATTACCATATGTGAAGTGTAATAAAAATGCAGAGACTTTAAAATAATTCAGAATTTATTACAGTGAAAGACACATTGCCATTAATCTCCTCAGTTCCCCACCAAATACTCCTTGCTTAACATACACATATTCACATCATTCTTCCCACTTTCTTTTCTTTTCCTTTCTTTTTGGAGACAGGGGCTCACTGTGCCGTTCAGGCTGGCCTTGAGCTCTCTTTGTAGCCCAGGCTGGTCTCTTCCCTTTTTGTAAAGCAGCTCTAGAAATCCTCCTTCATGAGTGTCTGTAACTGAGTGACCTTCCTATGTACCCTTTCATGGTCATTTCGACTTTGGGGAAGAGCCAGAAGTTGTATGGCGCCGAGTCCTGTGAGTAACATAAACGAGTACGCACACTAGTATTTTGATGAGACTGCTTTTCTCTGTGGGATGGCGCTTGTCTTAGCACTCACCATGTTTCTGATCACACTTCATGAAGACATGAGAGGACTTCCAGAACTGCTTCAGACAGTGGCACTAATGATGGGTTAAATATGTTCAAAGCAACGGGAGTGTTTTTCAGAGGATTAATGGCAATGTGTTTATTTTTTATTACAAATTTTTTAATAATAAATTTGTAAAATTTTGATGTTCACATCTTGTAGTATTCTGTTACATAAAAAGAACATAATTTGTTTACCCATTCTACTGCATGTGAATTTTTGGTGGATTTTCACTTCGAGGCTATTTTAAATAACATTGCTGTGAATACTGACATACATTTCTCTTGGTGCACATGGGTCTGTATTTCTGGTTGATACATACTTATAAGTAGAGTAGATAGAGTGTCTATATCTTTGGATTTAATAGATAAAGATATTTTCTAAAGCGTATGTACTGATTTATTCTTCCACCAGAAATCTCTAAAGGTTCTGTGATTTCGTGTCTTTGCCAGACCTTGGCATTGTCAGTTGCTGAATTGTAGTCCCGCACTGTGCCTGTTTACTTGGGCATATCCTCACTCTTAGCACAAAGCCCCAGTATAAAGCAAGATGCCTCGCCAGAGCCCTGCCCTCAGAGCTCTCGGCTACCTCCAGAGTCAGCAGGAAACCCCACGGAAAAGTGACTCCAAATCCCAGACCCACTTTTCTAGAGCTGTCTGTCTGCAGGCCCTAGCTTCCTGCTCTTCACGACCCTCCCTGAAGCTTGCTCTCTAGGAGCCTTTAAACAGATGTGTTTTTCACTTTGTTAACTCTTCTGATCGTCCTTCTCCCTGTTGGCACTAATGGTGCGTATGGCATGCATCATGTTTCATTTTACACTTCCTCTTTCTCTGAGCTGTCAATCGGATTGATCTGTTTAACTACTCCTGTACCAATGTAAGAGTTACCAGTTTTATAATAATCTTAACATATAGTAGATAAAATCTATCTACATCATTCTTCAGAAATATCTTCATTAGTCTTGAGTCTTCACTATCCCATTGAATTGTAAAATCAGCACACCAAATTCTAAAAAATAAATATGACTGGAATTTACCTATAGCTATATAGGTAAATTTCAGGTTAATTTTACAACCTTACAGTGTTGAGTTTCACCACCCATTAATAGGATATGATAAAGCTCATCATTTATCATGTGGAGCATTAGTTGTCATTACATGCTCAATTTTTGTAAATATTCCACATGTGCTCATAATTGTGATTCCACAGTTTTGGATATAAGGTTCTGTGTTGTATCTGTTGGAGTAAACTAAATAAATCATTCAAATCTTTATTTCTTGTCTGCTTATCTGTTACAATAACTTTAATTACTGAGTTGTTTTTATTTTTAATACTGTTTTTGACATATGTACATAGAAAACTGCATAAATTGAAATGGTCAGTTTGATGAACCATCACAAAATGAATGTACCCGTGTAGTCTCTGTCGCCTTTGGATGCCCCTCTTCGGGCTCCAGTGCAGATTCTCCGGCCCTCCCACATACTGCCCTTCTCTGCTCCTTGTGTGCTCAGTCTGCTCCTCCCTTGCAGCCTGCAGTGCCTGCGCCCCAGGACACACCACCCAGCCAGAGAAGTGAGGGAGTGGGCTCATGCTCGTGGAATTGACCAGTCTGACCTTGGTCCTCACCGTCCAGAAGCAGCTGGGTTGGCAGACAGGCAGCATGGCCTTTTGAAGATGCAGTTATAGAACCAGCTAGGTGGCATTACCTTGCAGGCCTCGGGCAAAGTTCTTCAGAAGGCGGTATACACTTTGAATCTGTGTCTACTACGTAGTACTGTATCTCCCAGAGCCAGATTCATGGGTACAGGAATCTTGGGTGGGAGTGGGAATGGTACCATTCACCATTATAGCCCATGACCCACTAGCAAGATGTCTGTTCCCTGCTCCTGGGATCTCATGTTCTGCAGGCCTGAAAGTCACACTTGCAGAGAGGAGAAACCAAAGCATCTACCCTGGATGCCTGAGACAAATGTCCAAATCAGAGGTGAAGATGAGCTCCTCCAGAGAAGCAGGAGAGGTCTTCCTTCATCTTTCCCCTCCTATTCCATCCACCTACAAGCCTGTTGGTTGGTGTTACCCAAACCCAGGTAACACCTCTTCAATAAATGCAGCATCTACACCCAGAACTGTGCTAAGCCGATTCACTCAGCAGTTCACAATTAACCAGCACAAAGTGTATTTCTCATAAATATAGTAAAAATACATGTAATAAAAATCGTTGTTAAATTCCTGTCATCTTGTTTGGAAATCCTATATCGCCATTGTTTTTTGTTGTTGTTGTTGTTCTTGTTATTTTTTAATTGTTTGCTTTTTGATTTTTCTGGTTTTTCTCTCATTAAAATTTAAAAAAATTTTAAAAAATAGAAATATGTAAAATGAAAATTACATGTATTTTATTGTATAATCTGCCAGTCTTGTATCATAAAAATATTTTATATGACTGATTTGCTCAGAAAAGTATACTGAAATGAATCCCTGGGAGAGAAAGAAAAGTGTGTGTGTGTGTGTGTGTGTGTGTGAGAGAGAGAGAGAGAGAGAGAAAGACTGAAAGGTCCCAAACGTGGGCCTTTTATCTCTTCAATGACTGAGTGCTTCTTAAATCTCCCACTTTTGTTGTAAACTTGCTTATTTCTTCTTTTAATTCCACATGTTGTTTTCTGTTTTGAGCTTACTTGGTAGCCCAGGCTGGCCTCGAACTTTCAGTGATCCTCCTGCCTCAGCTTCCCAAGTGCTGGGATTACAGGCATGTGCCACCACGCCAGGCTTGTGAAACTTTATAAGGGCTTCCCATTCTTACTTCCTTCCCCTCAGGATGGCTAGTGAGTGCTGATGTTAAGTACAGTCAAACTCCCGGTAGCATTCAAATAGACACTTCTGGTAGTTCAGTAAGATTATAATGTTACTGAAAAATTCCTGTTGCCTAGTATTTTTACTGTGTCTTTTCTATGTTTAGATCTACTTAGAAACACAAATACTTATCATTATGCTACAGTTGCCCATAGTATGCAGCATATTCAGCATATTCTGTAATAAGTACTTGAACCTGTCCCTCTGTGCTTGGGAGGTAAGAAGGAAAGAATCATTTCTGAAATATGCCAGAGTATTCTGTCCTGTCCTATTCTGAACCAGTTGCTACCTCTGTGTAGCTATCAAGTGTAAAAAATGGACATTATTTATGTTAGGGTCATGAGGGTTATTAAAATAGATGACATAGAAAATTTGTGGAGGTGGTTTCTGAGGCAATTGAGGAAGCCGTAGGCTAGGCAGCGCCTCCTGCAGGCCCCTGGCCACACAGCTGCTGCATTCTGTGGCAGGAAGCGCCTCCTGCAGGAACTCTGGGTATCAATTGAAACCTAAAAAAAAAAGTAATTTCTTCCTTCTGAGCCATAACATATCAGTTATACAGAAATACCACTTTGGGAAACAGTCTTCAGGAAAGCCTTGATGAGCTCATAGAGTCTCAACATAGCACTCCCCTCCAACTTGTCCTCCAAGTTCTACTTCAGTTTGATAAGGCTATAAATTCAGCATTGGCTCAGAGGGTCAGGAACGGAGTCAATTTCAGGGACTCTCTCAATACATACAGATTCTGCAATAATGTGTGGACTTTTGTGTCATACAATGTTGAATTCAAAGAAGTGACAGAACTTACTAAAGTGAATAAAGTGAAAATTGTACCATGCAATGGTAAAAATACTGGCTCCAATACTACAGAATGAATAAGGAAAAAGTAACTTATGCCATTTCCAGTTACTTGTTGCTTTTTGAAGAGAAGCGTAGAAGAGACTTTTATTTATTCTAGCATTGCAAAGATGACTGCACTGTGCTATGCTATCAGAGAATTCCTGCAGAAAAATACTTGTAACTCTATCCATTCACATTACCTTTGTTATAAAGCATGAAGAAATACAACTTTTTTAATGAAAAATCAAAGCTGTAGCCCTCCTGAAAACATTCTTTAATAAACTCATTTTAAAACTCAAAAAAAGAAAAATTTGTGGAACACATGGACAGAATGGTAGTTCAGATGATACCAACTATACTTATAATAGTGAAAGATGTTATGTTGTAGTTTTGACTTCTAAACATCACCATCTAGGGCTAACGTAGCCTTAAGAGAACTCTGTGGCTTGACATTTATGCCTTTCAGCAGTATAGTAGACCTAATCATTATTTGTTAACCAAGATTAAAATAGGAGAAAAAGTGGTAACTTACGTAAATACTAAAAAAAAAAAAGATTATAAAGTTTGTGTTTAAAAGAATTGTTTTCAGAGTAACAGGAGAGAAAGTTTTTAAAAGGTGCAACATAATTGGGGGATTACCAAAAGCAGCATGGCTTTTAAGACGCAACTACTCATATGAATACATGTTTGTTACCTCTTTCCATGCTTTGTAAATATCGTGGTATTTGTATTAGTTATGATGCTGTGGTTGAAGAAACACAAAATTCATTACAAACTTACAGTTACTGAAAGTTACTTGCATAAGGAGGAAGAACCAGGTGATCACTGCTGTTGTGGTATCCGGCACTAGGAGTGTGACTGGAAATCTTTCATCTCTCACTTCTCTTTACCGCCAAGAGTCCTGAGTCATGTCTTCTCAGCCTGAAAGTCTGCACTCTGCCCTGGTCTGGATGCGCACAAATGCGACCCCCAAGGGTGTGTGTGTCAGGAGGTTGCTCCCGATGTGGTAATGTTAAGAGACTGTGGAACTTTTTAGAGATGGGATCTCATGTAAGGTGATCTGGTTGTTTGGGCAGCTGCCTTCAGAAGAGTTGACGCTAGAGCCATAGAGTGAGTTAGATTCTTCAAGAGTAGGTTGTTTTAAAAGAGTAAGACTTCCCCAACCCTTCACCGCTCTCTGGTTTCCAGTCTTGCCATATAACCTCACACTTGTGAGCATACTCCTGGTATGATGCTAACTGCAGTGTTCTACAATAATCAAGGAGATCCTTACCAGAAGCCAAATTGATGGGACTGCCCAATATTGGTCTTTTAGCCCCCCAAACTATGGACTAAATAGTAAAGATACCCCTTTTCTTTAGGAAGTATCCAGTTTCTATTGTGTTATAGCATTAGGAAACAGACATATACTCCAGCTCCAAAATAAAAAATCTCCAAGAATGGGCAATAGTACTGGGACTGTTTCTGTGCTGAATAATATCGCCCCTGTGGCCAGAGGTAGAATATATTCTAGAAGATGGGGTGGCAGAAAAAAGCGTAACCAGCAAGAAAAAGCAATGGTCATGGTTACAGTGATTCTCAAATTGTAGGTTTCAACCCACAAGTGAGTAGGGATCATTAAGTAGCACTTGTTTCTCTCATGTGAGAAGCCAAAGTGCATAGGACCAAAATGGATGATAGATACCAGAAAGTAGAAAAAGTGTTCAAATAGGAAAGGGAACCAAGGGAGGGGTGAAGGGAAAAAAGGAGAATAGAAATCAAAAACGGAAACAAAGCTTTTGTAAGTAAGAGGAAGGGTTGAAGGGAGAGGAAAGGGTTGGGGAAAAAGAACCAAAATATATTATATACAGGTACAAATTCCCTATGGTGAATGTGATCATTGTATCAAAAGTAGACCAATAAGTTAATTTAAAAGATAAAAAGTGACCTTTAAATGAAATTGAATAGACTATATTAAAGTGTATCACAATCAGTTAGAATTACTGTTTGATGAAACCTCAGCTTGCCTTATATTGTGTTTTTGTGTACCTGAAAGGTGCATTGTAAAATGGACACATTAATAGAGTTGTCATTTTTAAAGTCTGTACTGCACTTCCTTTTCCCCGGAGGGACACTGTTGTCAGTAGGAGGGAAACCTGCCTGTTACTAGGATCCTGTTCTCAGTTCCAATCTAGGCAGCAGGAGGAAAAAGCAGGAGGAAGACCAGTGTACAGCAGCAGGTGAGAACACAATGACTCCTCAATCTCCCACTCAGCAAGGTTGGGTTTTTGGTTTGGATTCAGTTGGGAACTCCAAGGAGCAGTTGGATTTTCTCCCCACTTTCTACGACTCAGTTTAAGATAAGAGTAATTTTCAGAAGGAGCTGCAGCCATAAATTCTGCTTCTCTCAGGAACCCGCCAGCTTCATGAGCCTGCAGCCATTTCCAGTCACACAGCCCTGTGCTGCTGTCACCATCTTAGTGATGTTTGAACAGAAACCTTATACTTTCTCTTTGTCCCGGGTCCTACAAATTATAGAGCCATTTCTGTCCACTAAGCACTGAACTGGGGGATTTGGCATCAGAATCATTTTTCTCTTACCCAGAGAACTGCGCTATCTCTCACCCTTGCCTGTGCTCACACAGCATATGATGCTTAATTTCACCTGGTGCCTCTTAGTTTCAATTTTTTAAAAAAATTGCATTATGCATGTTCTTGCTGATTAATTTGTAGCATGTTGATATGGACTGTAATTACCAACTGATTTCCTGCCTCATTTCTCCAGTGGTGCCAGGCATCATTATATGTCCAGTGAGGATGTTCAAAACTAATCATTGAATCCATGGCAGCTGAAACTTACAGCTTAATTTGTGTCTTTTCCCCATACCTCACTGCCCCACGCCTGTAAATATGTTGTCACCTATACCACGAAAGAAGAGACAGCATAGAATCTAAAAGGGCTTGCCCTCTGGTTGTATATTCATTCAGTTGAATAACATATGATGTTTGTGATGCCAGTACTTCCTTCACTTAGCCTACCCAAATGGGCTGGTGAGTAGACTCACTCACCCTACCCCACCAGAATAACCCCACAAATTAAAAGTAAAAAATGATCTCAAAAATAAAAATCCTGAAGAGTTTCATCTTTTTTTCCTAAATTTCCAAATTGCCCAGTGTACAAAGGGAGTCTCTTAATACCCAAATCATTGATGGATGTTTTTTTGTTTGTTTGTTTTGGTACGGGATCGAACTCAGGACCTTGCACTTTCCAGGAAGGCACTTAGGACGCTGAGCTAAATCCCAGACTCTTAAAGGGAGTTTCTTTGTCGTGGACACAAACATACATAAGCTTTTTCTTTTGTTTTGATTCAGCTATCATTAAAATGGCCAGAGGTGCCTGCTGTTCAGTTCTCTTCCCACTGAGTAGGCAGAGAGGTCTTGCCCAAGGTCTTGCTCTGGCCTTGCCAAACCAAGAGGAAAAGCTCCTGAGAAATGGGCGCCATCTGGCTATGCGATTTGCAGGTTGGAGTTTTAGAAGCAGCTCACATGGGAGAAGCAGCACTGTTTCCAGAGGCAAAGACTATAATGAAAATATGTCAGGATGGGAAGAAGAACTTTTCTGACAGAGGCCTGTTGCTGATGCTCATGAACAGTTCCCTGTTGTGTTTGTTTTTAAGCCTGGCAGGCACTGGTTTCTGGTTTCCATTGAGATTATGTCTTTTGGGCCTTGGGATGGGAAGTGAAGCCTTCATCTAGCTTTCCACAAACTCTTCAGGCACTGGGCACATTATGAGTCAACCGACATGTCTAACTGAATAAAAATAATTCTGTTTGTTATTAGCCAGTAAGTGAATGTTCATCAGTAGATGCAACCACTTTCTTTTTTCATCCACAGAGGTTGCCTGTAAAAAAGCTAAAGATGAATTCTAAGCTCATCTTTGTTGAATGGTGTATACACATACACAACTAACCTGAAATTTCCCAAATTGTACCAGTTATTCCATTGATTGTTCACCAGTATGGAGAGAAACTACTTTTTGTTGCTGTTACCCAAAATACAGTTGCTAGTAAGATTCTGTTTCTTTCTAATTAATGAAAAGGGACATTCTTGTTAGAATTGTTACAGCTTGTGTTTTTTTTTTTTTTTCTGTGTAACATCACACCAGTAGCTGTGGACACATGTATTCTTATCTTTTCTGCCTTGAAACAGGAAAGATACGTTCTTAGTAACAGTTGCACAGCTGCTCAATACCACCAGCCATCAATGGAGTTCAGGGAGCAAAGGCTCTCTATCTGCCTGGTTTTATCATTTTATGCACCTCATTTGCAGGGTTGAGGGATTCTCTGGGCTATTCTCTTTAGTTATCATAAGGGCGAACTCATTTGGAATGTACTATCCAATCAGAAACTCCACTCAGAGCATCATTAGGTCCAAGAGAGGGCTTCATGATGAGTTCCAATAGTTTCAGAATCACCTGGTGTACTTTGCGTCACTCAGAACAAGACTGCTTACTTAGGTCCCCATAAGATCTGCCAGGATGGATTAAGTCTGTATAGAGTCATTTAGCAATGCTAAAGTAGAGCCTGGAGGAAGAACTAGTTTCTTCCCTAAACTAGGAAAACACTTCTCAAAATAAAGGAGCACTGAAAAGAAAGAAAAGTGTGTGCTGCTGTTTTACTTACCATCAAAGTTAACAAGTCTTTCTTACAGTGAAACTGAAAATGAGATGCATTCATGGCAGGGAAGAGAAAGCCCTTGAATACATATCTCTGATCCCAAGCTCACTGTATTTTCAGCATCTCGCTTGAATATAAAGAGAAGAATCTAGTGATAAATACCGATTGAGCAGCTGTCATGAACAGGCTTGGGAAGGATCTTCACAGATCATCTAATCTAGTCCAGTCATCTTTTGCTGGGGAGGGTATTGAGGCCTCGAGAGAGTAGGACTATCTAAAGTTAATGTCAGAAAAAAGTGACTAGAATTCTAAAGGGACAGTTTGTGTGGTGTTTTAAGAGGTCAGATGGCAGCCAGACTGCGTGGATTCAAGCCCTGGGTCTGCTACTGTCTGGCCACTTGACCTCAGGATTTTCAGTGCCTTGGTTTATTCACCTATGTTTGGGTTATTATAAGGGTTCAGTAGTTTACTAAATGTGAATCACTTAGGACAGTACTTGACACAAGTTAATGCTACATAAATGATAATCCTAATTCCGTGATGATTCCTAATCCAAAAGACTAAAAATAATCCCCTTTGAAAATTTGCCATTTATCTGGGGCTCAGAGCATAAAAGCTACAATCTCAAAACATCAAAACTCGATAAATTGCCCATACCCAGGGTTTGTTTCAGATTCACATACAGAAAGGTGGTGGATGGGCATCTTGACTTCAAGATCTAATAATCTTGATTAAGTGTCAGGATGTGCTGAGAGAAAATATGGAAAGTGAATAGTTTTGCCTATAAAATCCTAAGGAAGCGGAACGATTTGAGATCTGAATTGTTGCTACTCCTTTAAGCAGTTTGTCATGCTTTTTTTTTT
>RJWT010033879.1:0-13796 GCA_004365215.1 Cuniculus paca
CTGCTCTACACCTGCTCCTTCTCATGTTCTGCCCACCCTGACCTTCATTAGGAGGCCTAATGAATATTCACAGATCCAACCCTTCCACATAGATTATAAATTTAGACTCATGAAATACCTGTATACCACACACTCTAATAAATAGAAATCTATAATAGAGCTAGAAACCTGTTATTTAAGAAGGGGCCGTTCATTCTAGAAACATTGAACAACTAGTTGGGCTCCTCCTGTACCAACTGGGATCACATTTGCAGACACAGCTACTCATAATCATACACTAGAGAGAATAAGTTTGGAGCAGAAGGGTTTGGGTTCATAATCTTGAGTTTCCCACTTGACTATTTGCATGATCTTAGGCAAGTTTCTGAAATTCTGAGTCTGATTCTTTTTTAGTCTCAAGAGATGACCGCCTCTAAACTCAGCTGTGATTGATTGCACAGCAATAAACATCACAAGCCTCACTTAGGAATCTCCTAGAAGTCCTAAATAATTCTTGCCCCCACCTGTGCTAAACCAGTGTCATCAAACTTTAGCTGCATGAGAGCTTGTTAAAACACGGCTTGCAAGCCAAGCACCATAGCACTTTCCTGTAATCTCAGCTCTTTGGGAGACTGAAATAGGAGGATCATGAGTTCAAACCTAGCTTGGGCAGCTTTTTGACTTAGTGAGATCCTGTCTCACGATAAAAACAAGGCTGGGGACATAGCTCAGCGTGAAGGCCCTGCACTCATTCTCCACTACCACAAACAAACACAGCTTGCGGAGCTGCCCAACCCTCAGAGTTTCTGATTTAATAAGTCTGGATGGAACCTGAGAATCCGCATTTCAAACAAGTTTCGCCATGGAGGTTGATGCTGCTGGTCTAAGGATCACAGTTTGAGAAACACAGTTCTGGAGCCAGAACAAGGTGTCGTGCAGACATTGAGAGAGAAGTCACTGGCCGAAACTTCCCAGCATAGGTATGCTAAACTACTAGCTGTCAACTAACAACTCATGAACAAAGCCAGCTAGAAAAACAGAAGGCTGAAGAGCCATAATCTTGCTTCCTTAATGTACTCAGTGTCATGGCTACATCAGGGAAAGAAGATTCTGTGCCAGATAAACAACTTGGCTAAAAGTCATCATAATTAAGACCTTCAGAAACCTCTCCACAAGGATCTCCACTCTCAACTCCTGAAAATTTGGTACCTTATAAATAGTTCCTGAAAGTCTGCGGGAGCAGCTAGACCAGTATTTCAGTGAGACCCTGTATCAGAATCTGATTGAGGTGCTCAAGCAATCATCCAGCAGCCCTCGGTGTGATTTCTGCACTGCAGGAACCCAGAGTCACCCCACTTCCCCCATTTTCCCCACCTCCACCACAAAAACGCACACAAATGTGCAAAGCCTGAGAGTCTTTGGGAAGTGCGATTAGAGAAATCATTTAAGAAATGCACAAACAATAGCTCATTTTTACAGATACACATTTTTCTTAAAGGTGATGGGCTTTGCTTCTTGAAGAGAACAACAGACACCCAGAAAACATATTAACCCTATTTCATGAAAGTGGTATAGACAGTATATTCTCTTTTGTTTCCAGATATGAAGAATACATAAAAATGTGATGAACAGACCTTGGCATATATATGGTTCTGTTCTTGGAAAAAATTTGTAATATATCTCTATTTTGTTGCAGCTGGATTCCACCAAGTCATCAATTTTTACTGTATTATCCAATGTTTGGCTCAGTTGGAATATTAAGCAGCCACCAGATTTTGAACTTTTCATTTCCTCATGTATTTGGCCCTTCAATGATCAAGCTCTCTTTCTTTGTGATTATAGATATATATCAGACCTCAAAATCAACTTTCTTTGTTTTATCAAGACCCTGGTGCGTAGTGATTCTGATCTATCATTTTTACAACAGTCTCTTCCCTGCGGGCTCCAGGTCGTGATGGTGGCATTGCTACGATTTATGGTGGGGATTGTTGACGGAAAATGTATGCTCTTTTTGATTTTTCTTCTTTCAAACACCTGGTTCTTATTTTCCCAACTCTAGCTTCTGCCATTTTAAGCATTATTTACCATTTGCTGAAATGCATGGGTCTATTTGGAGGGGGATGTGTAAGGTGTATGTATTTTTACAGTCGGCTATGATTTTTTTCTCTTATCAACCCAATTCGGATTTTTTTTTTACATTTTCTTATGCTGTTAGGGGCCTGGAGTTCATATTCATTTCATATTTGCTTTATCTGCCATGACATATTAGTTCTCCCAGGAAGAAAAAGAAAATGCTGGCAGGTTAAGTTCCTCACAGAGGTTTGTGAATTGTGTCTGTGATTCACACTGTAGGTGGTCACCTCCCTTTCCAACCTGGGTAGGTTATTTATTACTTACTGAAGGTTTCTCTTCCCCAAAGTCCCAGAGCAAGGCTAATTTTTCTTTAGAGTCGAAGAGCATTTCTGAATAACTTGGCAAATGATAGAGCTTATGAACCCTGATAGGAATCCATTTCCCAATATTGAAGAAAACTTTAAAAGGTAGAGATAAGGCAAATAAAGATGCTCACATGTAAGAAATGTTTGATTCTAAAGATAACTAAATGTTTGATTTTAGAGACTAACATGTAGATTCCCATGTAATGCAAATCATAAACCAATGGAAACTGCTTTTTTTCTATCGGATATTCCCTGAGACATTGGGCACTGTGAATGTCTTGTCGATATTGATTTGTACTTCTACTTTTGTCAATCTACATACTTTCCCAAGAGGCCAGGTAGTTTAAGATACAATTTAAATGGGATAAATATTTAACACCCCTTCCACTTGCCCTTCTGCTCATTCCTGAAAACATAATTATTATCTTTGATAATAATTTTAAGAGAAAAAACTTGTAAAGTAAGTCAATTATACATGCACTGATAGAGACAGCTAATATCGTCTCTGCATAAAGTGCCCGGTTTTCTCAGAGTAGGTCCTGCTGATGCCTGCACCCCAGTGTAATTATTAGTGGTGGCATCCTTTTGCTCTGAAAAATGTGGCATATATATCATCCTATCCTTCATCCAATCGCTTCTTCTTCCTTTCAGTAAAGAAAGAGCCAAGTGCTGTTCTTATCATCTACATCGTACAGATGAGGAAACTGAGAAATAGGGCTGGGATATAAACCTCGACAGTCTTTGCTCTTAACCTGCCAGCAAATCAGGTGTGACAGGAAGTGACATAGTTAACCTTCCTATCTGGTCCTCCAATGGGATCTCATTGTCCCCACTCTTTCGTCTCCTGATTCCCTCAAGCAGGAATGGAGATCTGTGAACACACAGCCAGAGACAACACTCCAGGAGTTGGAGGAGCCACAGATAAAGTGATCTGGCTCCTGGTCCGCCCCACTCAACTTCCTGCCTCCCCTTGGATGCTGTGTGTGAGCCACCACCAGCCTGTTCCTTAACACACGTCCACCTCTGCACCTCCCAAAGTGCCATTTTATACCAAAGTCTACACCTCTTTGGAGCCAGACACACAGAAAGGTATATGTCAATAATCTGTTTCAGTATCCAAACCCAACATTTCCACCAAAAACAGACACTCCTTCTTAGGGACCCCAAGATTCCTATCTATTCTGATAATTATTCATACCATTATCCAGAAGATTTCACCCCAATGCTATATTTAATTCCAGCTACAAGAAAATCTCCATGAAAGGCAGACTTGAAAGAGAATGCTGTCGATCACCAGTACCAAAAAAAGAAAAAGAAAAGAAAAAAAGAAAGAGAATGCTGCTAGAGAGAGGCAGTTGCAGTCCTTACTCTTGAATGTCTACAGGATGGCCGCCCCATCTGATATCATTCCAGAGAAAAGGACAAACCATAAAGTCTGTCTTCTACCTTTCTCTGAAATAGCTGTCTCTCCTCTGGTCAGACCAGCTCCCTCTCTTCTTTATTTTATTGTACTCAATAATCACTATCACACATATGTTAATTTCCTTAGTTATAGCCCATCTCATCTGGATTATAATACATTAGGCAGAGGAACTATTTGCCTTGGTCATTGATTATCCCCAGCTCCCAATAGAGCCTGGTATGCTGCAGATACTCAATAAATGCTGATTGGATAAATCGATGGAGAATGAATAGACTTTACACAGTGAAGCCACATGACTTTTGAATTACTTAACCTCTCTGAATCCTATGATAACAATAGCTCTTTTATGTCTGTTGTGAGAATTAAGAAATGATATCTGACCAATACTGAGACTCTTTTCTAGTACGTAGCTAAAGCTTAATGTGAAGGTGAGAACAATAAGTAATAATGTGCCAGCCCTGAGTTTCTCACTACTATCTCATTTAATAGATGTGTGTTCAGAGTCATCCACCTTGTGGCACTATGACAGGAATCCTGGCTCAGCCATCAAATGTCTCTTGTTTTGTTCTGGCTTGCTGTCTGAAATTTCCTGAGATAGGAAAAATCCCAACCCCCTCTAGTGAAACTCAGGTGAGAAGTTGCCAGAACTGGTCGTTTTTGATAAGACAAAATGATATTTGTTTTAGGATTAGCACCATGTCTCATGTAAGAGTTACTAAGTTTGGCGTTTTTTTTTTATTTAAAAAAATTGTTATAATAAAAAATACGTTGCCATTTATCCCTTTCAAATACTCCTCCTTGCTTTGAACACACTTATCTCATCATTTTTGCCACCTTTTATTAGTTTCTTTTTTTATAATACATAATGTATTGTATGTATTTTATAATACATAATGATCACATTCATCTTGGGAAATTGGTACGTATATATGCTGCACCTTAATCATGTTTACCTCCCGTTTCTCTCCTTGCCCTTCCATCTCCCCATCTCCAGATCGCTTTCCATCTCCACAAAGTCTACCTCTCTGTTTTTTATCATCTATTCTTTATTTTGCTCTTTAAATTATTTATACTTTGGGTTTCTCACATAAGGGAAACCATGCAATATTTAACCTGTGTCTGATTCATTACACTTAGCATCCTTTTTCCTACATCCTTCTTCATGGCTGAGTAGTACTCTATTGTGTATATACACCACATTTTCTTTTTCCATTCATTTGCTAATGAGCATATAGGCCACTTCCAAGATTTTGTATATGAGTTGTGCTGCAATTATCATGGATAGCTGTGTATCACTGAGAGATAATATCTTTAACCCTTTGGGGAAGATATCCATAAATGGTGTAGCTGAGTTTGGAGTTGTTTGGTAAATATGTCTATTTTTGCTCTTGGTATCTCTCTAAGATTGTCAGAGGCCTGTCATCTCCTTTTAGTCTGAGGAGCTAACAAACTTATTCCCTCTTCTTGGACTTAACTTCATCAGAACCTGAAGTACTGAAGTATACCTTGAGGCTGAACTTTATACTCTGGAACAAACCCAGGTCTGAGACCTCCTGCCAACAGCATGAGTGGAGCCACAGTTCTTAGGATCCTCAGGGCTAGATAAGCACACACATGCACAAACACACGCACATACATGTGTGTGCCAGGAAGACTTTCAAGTCAAAAAATTCACACTCAGTTACCAGATTTTGTGGTACGTATTGGCCACTTTCAACTGCTATTTCAAAAGTGGTTTTCTTGCCCACCCTGATGCTCCATGACCTCAGCTCTTTCCAATTTTAACACTGACCAAACAGAAAGGATCTAGAAGACGGCGAGGATGGAAAAGGAGTAGTAACAGCAGCTAAAAATTTGATGAAACACTATACACAGGAACCATAAAATGTCTTCCTTATATCTCATGTTTTTAATCTCATAATCCTGAGAATAAGCTATTAATGTTCTTATTCCCATTTTACAGATGGCAAAACCAAGGTTCTGAGGAGTTGCTGCCAGGAACATCTACTGAGGACCAAAATGAGTGTTCTAATGAAGATCTTTGTAGCTCCAAAGCCTTCACCCTCCCACTGGATCTTCCAGCTTTTGGCCCTTCATAATTCCTAACAGGAGGAGAATTCACACAAATATTTCTGGAGATGTCAAGGTTATAAAACAATTGTTTAAACTTTAACTAAGAAGAACTATTTCTTCATCCTCTGGGGCACCTGTGGAATCCCAGGAGCCATCCAGTAAGTGTGCCTGAAGTTATCATTTTGGCCTGTAGCGTGCTCTAGAGTTCTGTATCTAACACAAGCACTCGTGTTAGAAATGTCTTACTCATGAGTCTGCTTTCTATTTTATCATCCACTACACAGATATTGTGGAATGGGTATAAAGCAAACATCTTTACTTTATTACTCTGACCCTCTGCATGTCCTCCAATTATACCCAGGCCTGAAATGATGAAATCAGGAAGTAGAGGCAACCTAAGGCTTCCTAATCTCCTAATAGTTTTTATTGACAAAACTATTTGCTATGTTAGCAATGACAGATTAAACTTTGTCTATTCTAAGTCTGGGCAATTTTGACCCATAGCCCTGGTATAATATGGTATATTGGAAAAGGAAAAAAGTGGGTTTCTTATACTAATGTAGTACATTCAGTGAAATGCTTTTTAAAAATATTACTCAAGAAGTTAACAGATTTCAAGTTAATGGAAATTATTTTTAACCATGAAAAATAAAATCAAAGCCAAGTGTAGTGGTGCACATCTGTAATCCTATCATGTGGGAGGCTGAGACAGGAGGATTGCCATGACTTTGAGAACAGCCTGGGCCACATAGTGAGTTCAAGACCGGCCTGAACTATGTAGTGAGATCCTCTCTCAAAAAAATCAAAGATTAAAACTAAATAAGTACAAAGATGCCCACATTTGGCTAACAGGACTAATAAGAATGGGATTCAAGCATACATTTTCCCCCAAACTTGTTTATATCAATTTCATAATTCTAGAACAACAGTCCCAAATTTTGTACATGTACAACTATGTTTTCTCAACTATGGCTATGTATTTGCATTACCTAGGGAGATTTTTAAGAATAATGATACCAGAAACTGACCATTAGAAATTCTGACTTAATAGGCTTGAGATCAGGGATCTAGACAGCAGCATTGGCTAAAAGCATCCAGATGGATGGCAGGCTGGAAAACACCATTCTGGACAAATCTCTACTAAAGTTTAGTAACTCCCCTGTCCTATCACATATTTGTAACTCCCTCCAGCCAAGGAAAACTTTGGATGAAAATCTCATATTGCCAGATTTATTTCTCATTTATTCTAACTGGTATGTTCTATGCTTGCCTAATTTATTCACTTACCCCTCCAGTGGGGCTCAAAGTACACTTAAGGTATGACAACCCAAAATTGTCTTAACACTATGAAAACGCTAGTTCACTGAATAATCCCTTAAAACATCACAGTAATTCTTCATAAGACATAGAATTCACTTCTGGTTTGATGACTGAGTTAGAACAAGTAACTATAAATTCTCTTTCCTGACTTTGCAAGACAGGCAGATTGTAATATTTAATATCTTTGAAATGCTCAAAACAGACAACTACAATATAATACAAGAAAGTTGGCCTCACAACCTTCTGTCACCTAGTTGTAGAACTTTTAGCAAATCATGACTCCTGTCTGAAGCTAAGCTCATTCACCTACAAGGCAACAGATTTCTTCCAACCAAAATAATTGTTGAATCTAGTATTCTTTCTAGAAAAAGTTGAAAAAGTTCTACATCTAAAACAGGGGCTATGGTGCAGCCCACTGATGAAGTGCTTGATTACTGCATGCAAGGTACTGGACTCAATTCCCAGCATCGATCGGCCAGTCAATCAATTCTTTTATCACCTCAACAGAAGAACACTGTACAGTTTTTGGCCAAAGCAAAAGAACAGAATTCCTATATTTAGTAATCAGAGAAGAGTGACTTTGGCTACCTTTGAAATGGACAAATATGTTCTGTGAATATGCTTATAATAAAGAAAAAACTCAAGTACTATATAGTAAATTAGGAATTTATTTTAGAATTTGCATTTTCACTAAAGGAAATACTTGATAGGCTAACAAAAGCACAGAAATTGAGGATGCATTGATGAAGTCCTTCATTTGTTCCTTTATATACACATGAAACTTTTCCAGGAAAGAAATACAGCAATATAGCTCTCCATTCTTAAAGGATATCAACCTTACTTGATCCAAGGCCCCACAGCATATTTGGTGAGTAATCATCATTCAAATCAATCCAAATTCTTATTGTACTAGCCTCTTTTTAGATATCATTTGCCTGTATGTCCTCGAAATATTTTTGATGCTAAGTACCTCTGATTCCTTTACCTTCTTCACAGACTCTAAACTTCTAAAACTCCTATTGAACCTTTATGAACTCCTATAAATCTTCTACCCATGTATTGTGTTTTAGCATCTCTGAGCTCCATATCAACTGCCTCATAAATAGCTATTTCCCAACACCAAACTCAACATGTCCCCACCATGCTGGTCCTCTTGTAGTATTTATTTATAGTCAAAAAAAATTACCACCATCCACTCATCTGCACTAGCCAGAAAGCCAACTCTTCACTCACTCTGACTTGCTCCATAATCAAACACATGCCAAAATATTGTACCATGAATATGTTGTGAATTGTTCTACTTCTCTTGATTTCCATTACCTGTAGTCCAAAAACCCAATCATTCTCTCCTGGACACTGGAAAACCCAAAATTCAAGATCTATTTTTTGCATAGCAACTAGCATGATCTTTTAAAAACATATATTAGATCGCATCACTTGCCTATACAAAACATACCCATAACTCCTCAGAACTCTCAAAGACCCAAGACCTTCAGTAGTAGTAGAGTCTTTGTAATCCTGCCTAACTGGCCCCTTTCCACTACAACTGAACCGACTATCGCAAATATGCAACTGCTATTATGTAAGTGTAATAAAGAAAAAATAAAAAGTCACAAGAATGTAAAATGGAGAATTCTGAAACTGCCTTTCTATTTTCCTCTCATGAGCTATTTTTGTTTGCCTGGCTAAATTCTCCTCTGGATCTCTCATCCTTTCTCTCAGACATATTTGCACTGCCTATAAATACCCAGTGTTAAAATTTAAGATCACTGAAGCCTGTAGGAGCTTCTCAGGCAGCACTGGACACGCTACCTTCCCTGCAGTCAAACCTTGAACACTTGTCTTGCATCTTCATGGACGTCTGTCTCCATCACTAAATTGGGCACCATCTTCCTCTGGTACACTCATAGGAATTGAAAAGTAAGTGAATAAAACCATGCCATGCCACCTTTTAAAGGAGTGGCCCACAAACTGTAATGTGCGTCAACACTCATTGGGGATCTTACTAAAATGTTAGCTCTAACTTGTAATCCTGGGGTTAGGCCTGAGAATATGTATTTCTACAAGCTCCTAGGGGATGTTGATGCACACACAGTTGGGGAACGAGACTTTAGAACTCAATGATTGTGAAATGTGGGGAGGTAAATTCAGAGCTGTTCTTGTAGAAATTAAGCAAAGAAAAAAACAGTTCTGCTTCACCTCTTGTCTGTCAAATATGCATGACATCTTGACAGCAAGCAGCTTCCTGAAGTGCTCGAGAGAAACAGCCGTTGTTATAACCTTTCCCCAGTTGGACAGCCCACTTCTGGCTCTCTGGGTCCCTTGGGAAGTCCTAAATTGAAGCTGATTCCCTGGCTTCGGCTTACTACAGGAGCCCAAAGTCTGCCTTTGTTTCCAACTCTGCAGATGGCTCAGATGTGCCCCCATGTCATCTCTAGGAAGAACACAGGCCTCCAAACAACCCTGTGAAGACTTGGGGGCACAGGACAGCTCAGTTCCTCTTTCTACCTCCCTGTTCTAAAGCAGCAGCTTTGCTGGCTGCCATTCTGAGCATTCACTGCTCTTCAAACCGCCCCACCTCATTGACAGAGGCCCCCACACTGGCTGGGCTGCCTCGGCCTGGCCCACCCACCTCTACTGACCCAGCATCCTTTGTGTGCTGACGGTAGCCTGCAAGGACTCACCAAGCTGCCTGAAAAGCAATCCCAGTTTTAGTTAAAAATTTTCCTACCCTCAGAATTCTGAGATGCTACTGGGGATTTACAAGTTGTTTTAAGTCTGTTTTAAAGACAAATCCATGGTATTTACATAGATATATGGGCTTGTGTAAAGTACTGTGTGGTTCTTTATAAAAGGTACAGTATAAATGTTCTTGCATTACTAGAAGGATTATATAAAAGATGTTAAAACATATTCCGACCAAGCAGTGGTATAGATGGCCACAGAATATAATGTATCCATTGTAAAGAAATCCCCACAAGAGAACTCTGAAATCTTACATTGATTGAGTTGTGCTGGACCTAAAAACACATTGAAAATTTTCCAAATGGTAAAATATTAAATATACTCTTTTTTAAAATATTTACCAGTTAAACACTAAATTACTGTAACTGGCTGACCTTTCACAGCAGTTTTTGTTCTACTTTTCCAAAAGCAGCCAAAAAGGGATTGTGTTCTTTTTAATGCTTTGTTTTGTCTTTTAGGAAAAAAAAAATGAGCAGACTTATTTTGAGCGTACAGCTCCCCCCTCTGCCTATGCAATAACATCATAATGGCAGAATAATCATGGTAAACAATGCCCTTGGGATTTAGTTGGCTACAGCAGGGGACTCTAGGAGCCAATTTCAGTGCTTTTCTTAACTACATCATTGCATTTTTGTCTGTGAGTGGATAAGAAGAGTCTCCTTTCAGAGCAGGTTGATGGAAAGTGCTAATTGTTGACATATTAGCTAATTGTTATGATTAGCCCTGAATTTCTTTTTTTCATTGAAGAAGTCAAGATCTCAGCTGTGAAGTATGAAGATGCTTTATGACAACAATGCTATGAAAACATTCAAACAATGAGAGGCTAATCTTCAGAAGCATTCAATCCGGTGACAACTAGACAGCCATGCCTTTAAAGAACAGACAACCCACAGGAGGAAAAAAAATATCCTAATTGCTGCATCCACCCAATATTTCAGACATAAGTGTTTTGGGGTTATCATTAATGATCTGTTTTTTTACAAATCCACCATGTCTTTGGAAAATTGAAGCCACTCCAAACCAAACAAATCACGCAAAACGCATAATAGTCCACTGACAATGGCGGCAGCTTGGAATATGCAATAATGGAAAGCTGGGGAGCGCCACGCTTGGAGGTTTCTCTTTGTTAAAAGTCAACATGGGGCACCGGGAATATAGCTCAGTGGCACAGCGCCTGCCTGGCAAGCGCAAGGTCATGAGTTCAATTCCTGGTACAAAAAAATAAAAAAAAAAAAACATGGAGCATCTGAAATTTGGGTCATCTTCAACTACAGCTCAATGCGAGAAAATAACTACTTATGAATACTAGAATAGGTATGTTCTTTAATATTTAGAGGAAAAAGGAGAGGAAAGCAAGTAGAGAAAGTAGCAAAAAACCAATGCAGGGTTTGGTCCTTGACTGTGGCCACTGAATGAATCATTATTCTGTGTCTTATCCAGCTGACTTGTAAATGCGAGCAGATATCTACTGTTTGCGCTAAGGAAAATCTTGCTTCATATAAAATATTATATGACTTCATTTCAATTTTAAAATGATGCAAAAAATAAGAATGGACATTGAAGTATAGTCCTATCTATCATGATATATGGTCTGCTTTATATTTTAACAAATGGACGAAATGCAGACAAGACACCTTCTTAAATAACTCTTGCTTATAAATAATTTTCTATATAAATAAGTATATTTTACAACACACCCATTAATCATTATTTTTACCTTTTTTTCCTATAGTGATATTCCTTTTAAACATCAAATATAGGAAAGTCAGTTTTTAAAAGCCAATATTTTTAGTTTCTACATAGTTTGACTATTTTGAATGAGTTAACTGGTTACTAGCTAGTGAGCCCAGATAGGGTCATTTATAAAATTAAATATGATAAAAAAAAAACAGAGCCTGGCACTTAGCACCCAATAAATGTTAGCAGCCATCATCATCAAAGTGAAAAGTAACAATCAAATATACATACTTGCACTTATACAAAATTGTACATGTTCCAGGAAGCTAAACTATAACATACAGAATTGTGTATATATATTTTTTTGTCATCACTATTAAATTTGTTTGTTTTGTTTTGGTTGTAGCATATGACAAATTGCCACTTTACTAAACATCTATTAGACAATAGGCATTCTAGTTTGTGCCTCAGATTAGGGCTCTGACTTCATATACGAACTGAGCAGAAGTTAAATACCTAATAAACAACTCAAAACTGGGTGCGCTGGCACACATCTGTGAGCCCAGCGGTCTGGGAAGGTGAGGCAGGAGGGTCACCAGTTAGAACTCACTCTGTGAAATCTGGTCACTTAGTGAGATCCTGTCTCAAAATAAAAAATAAACAGGCTTATCATATAGAAAGTACTGGGTTCAATCCCCAGTACTGGGGTAAAAGTGAAAGAAAAACAAACAAAAACTTCTAGTAGTCTGTCTTCAACTTAAATGTCCCAAGGATCATTAGAATCCTTCAATTCTAAAGGAAAAAGGTTAGACCGACCAAAGTAACAGAGAACTCTCGCGAGAAAACCCATTAAAAGTTTACCTTTCCTGAACAGAAGAAAAGAGAGGGAATAGGCGATACACAAAACCAAAAAAAAATACCAAAATCTTTCCACACTAAGCTTGTAACAATTAAATGATAAATGAATAACAATTTTTTCTCTCTTTTTAGGACTTTTCCAGGTCTTGTCTTTCCCACAATTTCAACTAGATCTTATGTACTTTGTTTTACTTCAAAGTTCATAACAAGGAAGACATTTTTCTCTGTTTCTGGGCTCCCTTTAACCTGAGTGCTACTCTGCCTGATACTCAGTATCGATTCCCAAGTCCAGGCCAGAAACATAGCCAGAAAAGCACATCCCTTCTTCTTCCCACAGGAGCCCCGCTGTTCCCTCCTGCCCACCCCTATGGGCCTGTACAACTCTCCCCTCCTACTCTACAAATCACTTAGCTCTGTTTCCTCCTCCTTGTCTCCTGTTTTTTCTTTTTAAATTTACCCTCCTCCATAGGAATGATTTGAAATTTTATATATGAGGTTCAAAATTCTCACCAGAGTGAGAGTTTTATTGAAAAGTAAATGTGTAAAAGGAACTATAGGTTAAGGTATTACTATAGGTGAATTAAATAAAGCAGTTATTCTAAAGGAAAAGGTATTCTTTTGAGAATTGAGCCAATAACTGTTTTTTGAAAAGAATACAACCAAACAAAATAAAACAGAGTAGAGTCAATCACTACAAAACAATGAACATGGTACATGACTTCTAAACAGGGTAAAAAGCAATCAATAATGGCTACCACAATGCCTCTTGTTATCTACAATATATATTTATTAGGGATGAATAAAATCAAACAAAATAGAACAAAATAAAAACAGTAAAAAAAAAAAGCAGAACAATGTAAGCAATACAGAGTTTCAAGATACTAGTAAAACAGCAGTGACTACCATATCGCTTCCTGTTATCCTCAGAATAGTTGCCTACACCTTCAGACATATTACAATCAAATGACACAGCACACAGTAAAATCAATCAAAACAAAACAATGAAAGCAATACAGGGTTTTGAAACAAGATAATTGGACATCCTTGATGGCTGCAATTATATATTTTGTTATCTTTAAAATAGCTGTCTGTGCCATCAAGTATAATAAAATCAGACAAAACAGAATAAAATGAAACTAATCAAGACAATGAAGACAATATGAGTTTCAAATCGTGATAATAGATAATAGATTAACAGTGGTCACTTCCTTCCCTTTTTAGATAATTCCTCCCCTTTGACTTTTCCAATATGTATTGTGCATTTTCAATCCCACTAACTCCTT
>RJWT010033880.1:0-13806 GCA_004365215.1 Cuniculus paca
GGCCTCACTAGTGCTCATAGAGAGGCTTTGGTGGCCTTGTTAGGAAAGGTTTAATTATGTCCTGGATCATTAAAGATATAATTTATAGGTCATTCTACTACTTTGTAATGGTGGGCTAAGCTTTGAGTTACTGAACTTTTTCATATCTCATTAATATAGTCTTGTAATTTATTCCAATCATCTCCTTGAAGTGGGGACACCCACCAAGGGAGTCCTGATGTACTCGACAAGGGGAGTAGGCTGCATATCCAGCAGGAGGTTTGTTGTAATGATTCTGCATATTCCTGTGCCCACCTTAGGAATGGCATCCTCCTTTAAGTGGCGAAGTGAATCGTAACAGGGCTAATAGTAACATTGCTTATCTGAAGACTTGGTTTTTTTCTTGAACAGGAATCTTAAATCTTCTATGGGTTCACAGGAGTATGTAGGTGGTTGTTCCCCTTCAGCTACAGCCTCTGGTTTCCAGGGCTTGAGTCTAGTGTGATGTATCCAAGAGTCCAGGCCTGTTGTCTTGACAGCAGAAGAAGTCGACAAGATCATGGTGTATGGTCATTCCCAAGTTGGTCCTCTGTTCAATGATCTTGGTGGAAGACCTCCAAATGATATAGGGAACAAAACTCCCAACTTGCTATATGTCTGGTACAAGTTTGTGTTCTCTAGAATTGAAGAATGAATTTTAGGAACAATGGAGGTTAAGAGCAGAATGTATTTATTGATAGAAAGCTTCTGTCTGGGAGAGAGACAGAAGGAGCCCCAAGTGGGTTGCCTACATGACCATCTTGATAGATGTGGGAAAAGCCTTTGACAAAATCCAACATCCATTCATGCTTAAAACCCTGAAGAAAATAGGTATTAAGGACCTTATTCAATCTAATAAAATTCACTTACTAAAAACCTTCTGCCATCATCATATTAAATGGGAGAAAACTGAAAGCTGTTGCTCTAAAATCAGGAGCAAGACAAGGATGTCCACTATCACCACTCCTATTGAACATAGTCCTTAAAACATTAGCCAGAGCAATAAGGCAAGAGAAGGAAATAAAAGGCACATGTATAGGAAAGGAAGTATCATCATTTGTAGATGACATGACTCTCTACTTACAAGACTCAAAAAAATTCCACTAAAAGACTTTTAGAACAAATAACCAAATTCAGTAATATAATAGAATAAAAGTCAACACAGAAAAATCAATAGCTTTCTTATACACTAATACTGAAGAAGTTAGTGAAATGAAATTTAGGAAATGAGAAAGAAATTAGGAAAACAATATTCATAATGGCATCAAGAAAATTTAAATACTTACAAATTAATTTAACCAAGAAAGTAAAAGGCCTTCACATTTAAAATTAAATGTAGGAGATCAAAGAGGACATCAGAAAATGTAAAGATATCCCATGTTCCTGAATAGGTAGAAACAATGTAATCAAAATGGCCATATTTCCAAAACTGATATATATATATATATATATATATATATATACAATCTCAATCAAAATACCAACAGTATTCAAAGATCTAGAGAAAAAAAATCCAAACATTTCTATGGAACCAGAAGAGACCCAGGATAAGAAAAGCAATTCTGGGTAACAATAAAAAAGCAGGAGGCATCACAACCCCAGATTTGAAGTTATATTACAAAGGTATGCATGGTACAGGCACAAAAACAGAAATGTGGGTTAATGGAACAAAACAGTGGTACAGAAACAACCCCAGACACATTCAACTATTTTATCTTTGACAAAAGGGCCAAAAACATACACTGCAGGAAAGATAACTGCTTTAATAAATGGTGCTGAGGAAAATGAGTATTCACACACAGAAAATTGAATCTAGACCTATATATCTCTCTGTGTACTAAACAGAAACCAAAATGAATTGAAGATCTAATTGTTAAAACAGAAACACTTAATTTTCTGGAAGATAAAGTAGGTAAAACTCCTGATGATGTAGGTTTAAACAAGAGCTCTCTGAACAGAATCCCAAGGGCAGAAAGAAATAATACTGAGAATTGACAAATGGGATCATATCAAATTAAAAAATCTTCTGCATAGCAAAGGAAACAACCAACATGATGAAGAGACAACCTACATAATGGGAAAAATATGTTTCCTAGCTATTTCTCAGACAGAGGAGTAACATGTAAAAAATATAAAAAACTAAAAAAGTTAGACACCCAAAATAAAAGACTCAATCAAAAACTAGGCACTTGAAGTGAAGAGACACTTCTCAGAAAAGTACATATGGCCAGTAAGTACATGAAAAAATGTTCAACATTGCTGGCTGTTAGGAAAATGCAAATTAAAATAACACTGAGATACTGTATTATCCCACAAATAATGGTTTAATCAACAAATCAAACAATAATAAATGCTTGGAAGGCTGTGGGGAAAAAGGAACTCTTTTACATTGTCAGCAGGGGTGCAATCTAGTACAACCCCATTGGAGATCAATATGAAGATGCCTCAAAAACCTAAAAATAGAAATTCCATTTGACCCAGCTATTCCCTTCCTAGGAATCTTCTCAAAAGTGTTAAAGACATTATATTACAATGATACATGAATATGCATGTTTATAGAAGCACAATTTATATTAGCTAAATCCTGCAGTCAGCATATATGTCCATCAATAGATGACTGAATCAAGAAAATGTGGTATTTATACACCATGGACTAATACTCTGTCATAAAGAAGGATAAACGTGAGGCTTTTGTAGGTATGTGTATGTACCTGTAATGTTAAGTGAAATAAATCAGACACATGAATTTAAATATTGCATGGTCTCTTTTATATGAGAACTACAAAATATAATAAAGAACAAACTGAAGGATAGATTCTAGAAAGTAGGAAGGTCTTTTTCAAATGGGAAGAGGAACAAGAGATGGGGAAGAGGAACAAGAGATGGGGGAGGAAACGGGTAAGGGAGGGGATAAAGGATTTTAAAAAAGAGAATTGAAGAATAAATAGAAATAGAGATTTTTCAAATGAGAAAGAGATCAAGAGTTGAAGAGAGGAGGAAGGGATATGAGAGTAAGAAAAAACACGTTATGTACATGTACAAATTTCCCATGATAAATATAATTATTATGTACTACAAACATGTACTGATGAAAATACATAATTAGTAGAAAATTATTTTGAAAAAAACTACAAAATGTTCCCCCAAAACCTCAGTGTTCAGAGGTCAGTCTTCTGGCAGGTGTTTGGATCATGGGGGAGCTAAACTCAGTGGATCAATCCATTCATGAGTTTGTAGATGAATGTGAGGCAAGGAGAACTGGGGACGTGACCTAGAAGGTTGTATTCTTTTTTTTTTTTATTTCAAAGGGAATTAAACAAAACAATAAAATGGAACAAAACTAAACAGTGAGAACAATATTGGATTTCAAAGACAAGAAAGAAGGAAATCCCCCATAGTTGCTGTATTACATACTGTTAGCCTCTAAATAGATGCTCAGACTACCAGCTTTAGACCCGCAAAGTCAATCAAGCAGTACAAGCATTAAGTTTTCTTTTTCTTTTTTCTTTCTTTCTTTCTTTCTTTCTTTCTTTCTTTCTTTCTTTCTTTCTTTCTTTCTTTCTTTCAACTTCAGTTGCTATCATCTCAGCTTGTGTTCCTTCAAATCAGCTGGTTGCCTATGGTGGGGAGAAGCACTTTTCTTGTCTCCCAGCCTGCTTGCTGGCTGGCTCACAGGAGGGCATGGTTTGGCTTCTTGGTTCCCCTCCTGGCCCATGACTGCTGCTGGCTCATGAGAGGGCATGGGTTAGCTTCTTGGTTCTCCTCCAGGCCCATGACTCGAAGGTTATAGTCTTGTCCCTGGCTCCTCCCTTCTCTTTCTGCTTCCTAGCGGCACTGAGTTGAGCAGGTTTCCTCTGACGTGCCCTTCCACCATGCCATTTCTGCCTTGGAGACAACCAACCATGGGCTGAAACCTGTGAAACAACGAACCAAAATAAGCCACTCCTCCTTTCAACTGCAGGTGTTGGTGTTTTGTCCCAGCCATAGGAAAGTGACCAGTACAGGGAGGAATAGCTGATATACATTTAAGCAAATAAATATATAAATAGAAAAATTGTAAGTAGAGATAAAATTATGAAGCATACATAAGGAAAAGGTAGACTAAAGAATGAGTTAGGCTAGGAGTTATAAGTGCTATATTTAGGGTAATTAGGAAAAGCTGAGATGACAGTGCAGGTGAAACCTTAATGATGAAAAGGAATCAGTCATGTGAAGATCTTGGAGAAGATACATTTCAGGAGGAGAAAAATATTTGGGGACATGGAGGAACAGAAAGACTACTATAGTTGCATCTTTCTGTGCAGAGTGGGGAGTGATAAGGCATGAGTTCAGAGAAGTGAGTGGGGGTTACATCGTGGAGGCCCACTGGACCACCATGAAGAGTTTGGATTTCATTGTAACTGCAATGGGAAGTCATTGGAGGTTTTAAAACAGTACTTTGGCAGATGTGCCATGGTCTAGCAAGAGATTGCTGTGGTAATCCAAGGAGGATATGATGACCAGAAAGGATATTATGTGCATGTAAAGTCTCCCAATTTGCTTTTAACATCTTGCAATATTATGTCATAGAGTATCTTTCCCTGTTATTTTGTACCCTTGTTTTATGGGGTGAAACATCTGCCAGTGGAAAAGTATGATAATGTAGGAAAAATTTACAATGCTACTTTTTCCAACAGCATTACATTATTTCTGAAGAGGTGAATAAATATTAGATTTCAGCTTTAAAGGGCACTGAAGCATTCAGTCAAATGGGGACATGTCAATAGAAAGAGGAAGTCTTTCAGATTAGTGAGACAAGTTAAATGTTAGGTACCTAAAATTTATTTGGTGTAGCATCTCAGGAAGCCACACTACTTTTCACTTTTAAAATATATGTACTTCTTCACTTTGAAAGAAAAATGAGCAATCATTGTGTAATTTCTTCTGTGTGTGTGTGTGTGTGTGTGTGTGTGTGTGTGTGTGTGGTGGGCACAGCATCTTAGAACCTAGGGTTCACATTCTAGTTACTGTCCTCTTATGGACCTTCAGTAAACAGCAAGTGTCAGTATAGGCTTGACTTAAATTTGAATAATGCTATTTGTTTATTTTCTTGTTCACAGACAGCAGCATGTAAAATGCATTCTTCCATTAGTATTCTTTAATGCATTAGTAGCTAATAAAATTTTTGATACATTAATAGGAAGCTTGACAGAAACCCAAAAGAGCATGAATATTTCATGGAGATATTTTGTATGAAAGTAGCTTCTTTAAAAATTAGCTAGTGCATGGCATGTATATATCATAAAAGCAATCAGCATCATTCCACTAGTTAAGAGTAGACACCAAGATGCTCTTTTGGCAGAATTCTCCCCTTTGAGACACACATTCAAGGCTTATAATTTTTATGTTTAGCAAAGATAGACCTCTTTTAAGTTCATTTGTAAAGAAACTATATGCTTAGCAGGAGTTATAATTGCTTTACATGTCCACATAGAATAAAAATGAGCCACCAAGTTTCATTTTTGATCATATCCTGATGAGAACAGGAGATAAAGGGACAAAGTGCAAGGGCCTCAGGAAACTAAAGGCCAGGGCTTGGGTAATCTGAGATAAGTCTCAGAAAATTGAAACACAAGTAACTGAAGCCTAATTGGAGTGCAAAGGACAAAGAACTAATACAATTTGTTGATGACAAGAAGCCTAGCAGCAGATACCTTCATTTTCACCCATCAGGTTTGAAAATGTCACCAAAAGGCCCCTACTTCCTTCCCTTCCCTTCCCTTTCCTTTTTTTTTGGTACTGGGGATCGAACTGATGACCTCACACTTGCCAGGCAGGCGCTTATGCTGCTGAGCTAAATTCCTGGCCCAAAATTTCCCTTTCAAGTGCTGAAAGCCACATGTAAACTCCTAGATTTAAGGGCCTCAGCAGTGTTCTCCTTTGCACCACCCCCTGTCCTGCATGGGCTTTTCTTCGTTCTTTCTGATGAACTATACCTGGTTCATTCCCCACTGCTGTTGTGTCGACTGCATTCTTTGTCATCAGGACAAGAGCCCAGAGGAAAAAATCTGGTTGTACTGGCAATTTATGTTTACCTACCATAAACTTAGTAGTAGCAGTTTCTTTATGGTACTTAGTAGTAGCATAATGACTTTATGGTACTGAGATCTATTGAAATGGATTATATGACAGACCTGTCTTTAGCCAGAGATAGGCTTTATGCTGTGTTTTCTATCTGTGTTACATTGAACTAGTCTTACCATTCTTCATTCTATAAGGCTAAATTCTTGGTGTTTTGTGAGAACGCAGATATAAGTAGTTCTATCTGCACATTATCTTAGTACCTTCATGCATTCTATTTCCTAGACCTAATTTGTAAAGAAAGCAAGTATAATGGCCCTAAATTTTAAAATAAAAACCGAAGGGGAATAACAAAAAAAAAGTAACACTGTGAAAGTCTTTTCTTCACTGAGCAGTCAAGTGAAAAGAAGTTTATATCAATTACTGCTTTCACACACCAGATGACATCAAATATAGTTTAAAATGGTCATTATTGTTTATAGTTACAGTATTGTCCCTCTGTTTTGACAAGTCTGTAACTTGAGTAGCCTTTTTAACTATACATTTCCTCTTCACACTGATATACTACTGGTCATAAAACTTTTATTGCACATGCTACTGTCATTAGTTTCCAATATTCAGGAATTGTAGAAACTCACTAAGTATTCTGGGGTCTGGTCCCAAGTTAGAAAAGAATTCTGAGGTACTATTCTTGGTCTGTCAACTGCTCACACTGATCCTACTTATACAGAAGTAGAATACTTCATAATTTATTGTGATTCAACCTGATAGAATCATCTATATAGAAATATAGCTAAAATGTCTTGGAAATACACATGGATTTTCCCCACCATATATCTGAGAATGTGCTCATTAATCTGATTTGTATTACAGCACTTTCTAAAACTATTTTTCAGGCTTCCTTATAGACTGTGACTCAGAGTTTGAGTCAATTAACTCATTTATAAGCACATATAAATAATATTTGAGATATAGTGACCATGGAAAAATTTCATCAAATACCAAATTTTAAGATATGAATATCTAAAAACTTAGCAATTCTATTTTTTACATATATGCCCAATATATTTATGTGTGTACACATGCACTTGGAGACATGCACAAGAAGTTTATAGCTATGTTATTCATAGTAACTCAAAACTAACAGTGAACCAAAGGCTCATCAGCTGTAAAATGAGTAAATATATTTTTGTAGATTTGCATAATGAAGTAGTACATGATACTGAAAATTAAGACACATGTATGTAACATAAATCATACAAATGTAATATTTGTGTGAAAGAAGCTAAATACTAGAGTACATGGTAGGTGATTTCATTTATATGAAGTTCAAAAATAGGCAAAGCTAACATACAATATGAAGAAATGCAAACTATTCAGCCAAAAAAGTAAATTATTGCTGTAAAAATAGGGATCCGAATTACTTTGGCTAAGTCTGATCATTATGAAGGCCCATGCATGTCTCTTTCAGGAGGGCTTGCAGTGTTCATCTTCACCACAGTGGTGGCATATAAATATTCACTTTACAATAATTAATTGTGTACACACATGTGTAAGTTATATTTCTCAAATAAATCCCTGAACATACTTAACTCTGGTACTCTTCTGAGTATTAATATTTATAAAGTACCTTTTATAGCAGAAGGGTTAATGATACTTGTCTGAACAGAAAACAAAGGCATATGACCAAGATTTACTTCATTACATAGTCAAGGACTCACTTTAGGTATATGCAGAGAAGTGTTGGTTAATTGATTCCCTCATATTCTAAACTTTATATTCTGTTTTACACTCCTGAATTTATTCTAAAAAGTGCAATAGAATAAGATTAAGACTGTAGTATCATATGCAGGTGCAGTGTAACATTTCTGAGTCATGCTCGTGAGCTGCCAGCACAGCTTTCCCCTCACCCCCACACATACATTTTTAGCTATTTTTAAAGATTTTCTAAATCACAAAGATGACACTACTGATAGTTTGAGAGAGGCTTATCAAGTTCATGGTTTTTTATGGGGAAGGAATTGATTTCACATAGAAGCAAAACACTCATTTATGAATAATGATAATAGCTAATATCTGTTATGATGTGTCTGTTTGAGAAAGTATATTATATACCACACTTTGCTATGGGTTTCTATTCCTTATTGTGTGTGAATCTCACAGCTACTCTTTGAGGTGCCTGGTAGTTAATATACACTTAGTTTAATAGTGAGGAAATTCGGACTAAGGGTGGATCATGAAAATAGGTCTGTTTGACTCTAAAGCCCATAGTCTTTACTGGTAGGAAATGTTAACTCTTGGTAGTTTCTTTTAGTGCAAGGCTGAAAAATAAACCAAACATTCTTTTCCTTATGCATTTCTTAATCTGTCTTCTGCTGCTATGTCACAGTACTACAGACTGGGTAATTTATAAAGATATTTATTTGTCACTGTTCTGGAGGCTGGAAAGTTCAGTATCAAGGTGATGGCATCTGGAGAGGACCAACTTGTCATGTTGTGACATGGAAGAGGTACCACATCACAAGTATGAGGGCAAATGTGTATGCCCAGGTCTTTTTTTTTTCACAAAGCTACTAATACCACTGTGGGACCCTACTTTATGACTTCATCCAAACCTAATTATCTCTCAAAGGTTCTACCTCTTAAGTATCATCAAATATAAACTTGAGGATTAAATTTCTAAAACATAAACTTGTGAGAAAACATTCAAATTGTAGCAGTATATTTATTTCAAATGGAAAAATGAAGGAATTGACAGATTTTGTTTTCCCTGTGTTCTTCTGATACCCTGCCTCTGAGCCTGACTTGGCCAAGCATTTATGCTTTTAAGTATAGCAGAGACTGTCAGATGACCTATTTCAAGGACTGATTCAACTTTGAACTATATTTTTGGGCAAATATCTGAGACTTAGCTGGGCCAAGTTCAGAGCTCCTCCTATATTTTCCACATCTGATTATTGCCTGAGACATAAGCACGAACCCAAGACCTTGAAGCCATGCAGGAGAATGAGGGAGGGAGAAGAAATAGGTGAAAGTTAGTAGTGAGTGCTCATTCTTGGGTAATGAATCCATTGTTAGGATATTTAATTTTGCCAAAAAAGGAAGAGATAGTTATAAGAAAAAGCTTTGTTATCTCTTTAATAATAGATAAGATTTATTGAACTCTTAAGATATTCAAGGTACTGATACAAAGATTTTGTACATATTAATGAGTTTAATATTCATTGTGATCCTATGAGGTAGATATTCCTAACCCTCCCCATTTACTGAAAGGAAAATGGAGGCACAGAAAAGTTACCTAACTTACCTTTCATCACACACCTATTAAGGAGTAGATTTCGGAGTTTAACTCTGGAAGGATTATTCTAGAATTTACACATTTAACCATTATGTCATAGTGCCTCTTTTGGGTTGAATGAAGATTTGCTTGTCAGTATACTTTATATTAAAAAGAAAATTAAGGGCTCGATGTGGTGTTGCACGCTTGTAGTTTCAGCATTCAGGAGGTGAGGCTCAAGGACTGTCATGAGTTCAAGGCCAGCCTGGGTTACATAGTGAGTTTAAGGCCAGCCCAAAGTACTCAGCGAAGTCTTGTTTCAAAAAATAAAAACAGAAACAACAACAAACAAACAACCAAAATGTAAAAAGAAAAGGGGTATCAAGAGTTAGCGGCAGACCAAATCCTTTCAGTTATTTCAGGATGAATTACTTGAAGTGGAAAATAGTCATAGTTTGGTTGCATTATAGACTGTAAAGCAATAAACCTCATAGAGTAGGTTTATAAGATTTTTTGGCATTTTGAACACCTTTTATATCCATAAGCCACTGAGTAAAGATCAAATACCAAAAAGAAAAAATGTTCTTTTGTATTTCTGTAAAGCAACAACACACTGAAATGAATAATGACCTTTATTTTGGTCCCTTGTTGTTCCTTAATCAAAAATTACATTTGGATCTATTGATCTTCACTTCTCTTTGGAAAGAATATTTGAGTATTTTTCCCCATCTTTTTTTTATCTTTCTTGTGGGTTGTTGGTACATGTGCATAGCACATCTCAATTCCTTTTTTTAATGCCCTTTCCCCTCCCTCTCTCTGTTTGATCCTCTTCCTATTTGAGAAGGAGTTACCTCCCTACTTCCTATTTTGTATCTTTTATTTTGCTCTTTATTTATATTTCAGTGATTTCATTCCACCAAATCTTTAAATTGAAAAGTTGTTTTTCTCTGAAAGCATTATATATGCTGTATATTTATAATTGTAATTATATGTATATATAATGTAATTTTACTAAAATATTTTGTGACTATTGTACTGTTTTCCTCTTTTGAAACAGTTTTAGAATCCCTTTGATGTACATAGCATAGGTTTATGTAAATCAATTCATATATACTTGCAAAATATGAACTTTATTTTGATTTAGGTCATTTATGAATACTTTGTGAAATCTGTGAGTGTATTTTGATTTCTCTTTAGATTTTTTTATGGCAGTGTAGATGATCATCTTTTTTTACTTTTATTCATTTTAGCTGAGATAAGAACTATGTATAGAAACTATGTTAGTTTTCAGTTGTAATTTGACAAACTTAGTTTCTTAAACAGCATATATTTATCATTTCAAAGTTCTGTAGATTGGAAGTGTGCTAGCTTTTCTGCTCAGTATCTCACAAGGCTGAAATCAAAGTGCCAGCCTGCTGGACTTTTATCTGGAGGTTCTGGGGAGAAGAATGTGTTTCTAAGATCATTTAGAGGATTGGCAGAATTTTGTTCCTGTGGTTGCTGGACTGCAGTCCTTGTTTTCCTTCTGATGCAGCAAGGAACTGCTCTCAGCTTGAAGGAAGTAGCTCTGTGAATCTTAACATGCAGTCATGACCTTAAATGCTTTCCAGGCTGGGCCTCTCTCAGACTTCCTTTTAACTCACACCCTCAGGAGAGGGTATTTATTGCACAAAGATGAAAGTCACTGGACTCATTCTTAGAATTCTGCCTACCACCTTATATAGCAAAGTATTTATGATTTTGGTATTCCCTTCAGGTTCAATTTTAACACAGCAGCTGAAATAGACAATTTGCTTTACCTGAATATTTCTTAAAGGAAATATATTTTGTATGGTTTTAAAAATTTGTTCTTCTTGTTTATGTTAGAATTAAGACTTGGAATTCATCTTAAAATTGGTGAAAAATGTTGACTTTCTTGTATTCACTGAAGGATTATTAAACATTCTGTAAAGGAGGTGGTTAATAACCTAAATCTGTTTCCAAAGTCCCTTCCTCTGATGTGTCAGTATAAAAAGAGAGTCTCTTACAGTATTGTGGATTATATTCATGGTAAAGGCAGAAACATGCTGAGAGTGAAATAAATTTCACAGAGAATTGTCTTGCTTTAGAATTACGTAGTTATATTTTGTGACATTTTGTCATGCAAACTACCTATTTTCATGCCTTCCTCAAGTCCTATCCTTCAAGGCATTTCCCATGGAAATGTCCAAGCCCTCAAGGAAACAAGCAACTCTGAAGGGATTGGTAGATCTTTTCCTTTGCCTGACTTTGACTGTGGAGAGACCTCTACAGCTTGCTTTCTGGTGTGGAATAATCACATCCACAGTGGTTATGACCTTTATGTCCTCTCACAGAAAGTCGATGTCCAGAAGGGAAGTCATCATCAAGGTACCTCAGTTCATCTTTGCTTTACTGGACTTTCACTTACTGATAAGACAGATTGTGAACAGGGTACACATCCTTGTTGTACCTGCTAGTTACCCTCTTGCAAACTCCACCACTTGAGGAGCCCTTCTACTGACCTCTTTCCTTTATAACCACTACTGGATATGCATCAAATTTGTGTCTTTTCTAAAGTTTATAGTCTTCCAGTTCCATATAGTTCCAAGTATGTCTCTTTAATGAGTCAGATCCCTCTGACACCCTTCTCTATTTCCCCCAACCCACAGTCCCAGTGCACTTAAAGGTAAATTGTATTTAGCAGAAGATAATTTCTCAATAGAATCATACAGTGGCTAATTCACAGAGTACACTGAGGGATCTTCTAAAGAAAGATGGGGGAAGCAATGTCATGATCCCAGAGTAAGTGATACAGGACTTCATAATATTACAAAATCAACAATAGTTATCATAATGCCTTTTGTTGTCTTCAAAATAGCTGCATATAGCTTCAGACATAGTAAAAATCAAACAGAACAGAATAGAATAGAAACAATAAAAACAAAACAATGGATATATTAAAGGACTTCAAAATAAGACAATAGCAAATTCAAAATGGCTACCATATGTATTTTACTATCTTTGAAATAGCTGCTCATGTCACTGTGTATAACATAATCAAACAAAGCAAAAGAGAATAAAACCCAACCCAACAAAACAATGAACAATGTAGGACTTCGAAACGAGACTATAGGGAATCAACAATGGCTACCACCCTCAGAAGCAGATCTCCCCCCAGATACCATGCTGTGCACCACTATCTTCTGAACAGATGATCAGACCACTGGCACTAGGCCTGCAAGGTCAGTGAAACACCAAAGCACCACAGGCATCCAATTGCGCTTCACCTTGATAGCTATCATCACAGCCTGTGTTTCTCTGGATGAACTGGTCGCTTACGGTGGTGTGGTGGTGATTGACACTTCTTGTTTGCCAGCCGGTGAGCCAGAAGGGCACTGGTTTGGGTGGGGCTGGGCTTGTTCTCTCTCCCTGCAGTCCGCGATGGCACTCTGGGCCTTTGCTTTTGTGATTACTTCTGTTCAATGCTGTTCTACTAAATCAGTGGTTTTCAATTTTGGCCGTGCATTAGAGTTAATGGAGAATGTAAAAAATGAATATTCAGCCAATATTTGTTTTAGTTACTTTTCTTGTAGCTGAGACAAAATACCCAATACACAGAATTAAAGGAGGAAAGACTTATTTTGGCTCATAATTTGTAGAGGTTTCAGTCCATAGTCAGCTGGCTCTAAGCCAGGGCAGCATGAAAGAGGAGCCTCCCTGAGGAGAAACAGTCCATGGCAGGGCAGGTAGGAGACAATGAGTGGCAGCAGCAAGTCTGTCTTCTTTCTGTCCCTTTTACACCATCTACCACCCACACCCAGTGGACCTTTTCATTATCCACACCCCAAACTATGCTAAACCAATCATGGACTAATTTAAATACATGAATATATATATATATATATATATATATATATATATAATCTTGTGAATATTTGATTGAACAAAGATCTTGTTTAAAACTTTTTCACTCTTAGAATATGATCTTGTCTTCTGAATTGCCAAAAAAAGACAAACAACAACAACCACAAAAACCCCCCATAAAACCAAACTTGTTGGAAGGATGAACTTCCCTCTCCTCCAGTCACTGCTGCATCACCGAAAGTGCTCTGAGATCCACAATGATCTATTTTTTCTACATCCAGTGAGCACTTTTATTATTTTTGTGACTTTCCTTTTAATAAGTTGGAAATATTGATGAACTCTTTTTTCAAAATTCATTTCTTTTTTGGATTAGATGGTATCGTTTCTCCTATTTCTATTTTAAAGTTTAGAAAATTAGCTTATAGGGATAGATTTGAATGCCAGTCACATATTATCATGACTAATCAGAAGCAAAAGGATGGATGAGACACTGGAAGAGTACATATATTAGAGAAGAGGGTCTAGAATAGGACCCCAAGGAACTAGGGGTTGATGTGCTTTTCTCTCTCTTCAGGTTTTAGTTACTT
>RJWT010033881.1:0-13809 GCA_004365215.1 Cuniculus paca
GCCCAGGACCCCACTACCCACTTGTTTGGAAGAACCCAGGAAAATGTCAAACAAAGAAGCAAAAGGCAGTCCCCAGGCTCCAACCCAAGCAGAGCAAGTCCAGGAGATGAAAACATGGAAGAGATCGGGAGTCGCACACCTGAAGTTTCTGCAGTGATGGCAACTGAAGTAAAGAGACAACTCCATTAGGCTATAAAAGAAATTAGAAGAGAAATACTGTCTCAGGTAAAAGAAGAAATGAAAAACATAATAAAAGAATTGCTAAACATCTCTAAACAAGACATAGATAAAATAGAGGAGCATAGGAAAATGAGGGAAACCTTGAATGGCCAATATAAGCAAGATTTTGAATGCATGAAACAGATTCAAAGAGATATCCAGGAAATTAAAAACTCCATTGAAAGCTGAAAAAATTGCTTGAAAGAAACTGAAGATAGACTTTCAGACCTTGAAGACAGGTGTGCAGCTTGTGATCAGGAAAGGAAAGACTTCTTAAAAATAATGAGGAACCAAGAAATAACAATTCAGCAACTGCAATATGATGTGAAGTGAAATAATTTAACAATGATAGGTATCAATGAAGAAGCAGGGGTCAACACAAAAGACATTAAAATTCTATTTACAGAAGTACTAGCAGAAAACTTCCCAAACACAGGAAGAGAACATGATATTCTGATGAGGCATACAGAACTCCAGCTAGCCATAACCAAAATAAATCTATACTCAGACATATAATAATCAAGATCCCAGAAATTCAACACAAGAACAGAATATTAAAAGTTGTTAGAGAAACGAAACGGATCACTTATAAAGGAAAACCCATCAGAATCATGACAGACTTCTCAACACAAACCATCAAGTCACGAAGAGCTTGGAGTGAAATATTTCAAGTCCTGAAGGAAAAAACTTCCAACCCAGATTGATGTACCCTGAAAGACCATCTTTGAAAATTAATAGAGAAACAAGATACTTCCATGACAAAGAACAACTCAAGGAATTCATGGCTGCCAAACCAATCCTACAAAGAATACTGAAGGACATTTTAGAGAGAGATAAAAAAAGGCCATGGTTCCAGGAACAGCGGCAGAGGGAGATCACCAAGCAGGGCAGACAATTGAATGGAGGGGAAAAGTAGACAGCCAACAGCAAGAAAATAGCATGGCAGAGACAAGTCAGTGCATGTTGGCCATAACCATTAATGTAGATGGCCTCAATTCACCAATAGAAAGAAACACAGACAGAGTGGATCAGGAGACAAGATCCATCAATATGCTTTATCCAAGAAACACATTTAACTCAAAATAAAATTCACAGACTAAAAGTCAAAGGAGAGAAAACAATGCTCTATGTGACAGGGAACCAGAAAAAAAGTAGGTGTAGCTTACGCATCAGCTGCAGAATGGATAAGAAAGATATGGCATTTCTATACAAAGGAAAACTACTCAGCTATAAAGAAAGATAACCTCAAGACTCTTGTAGGTAAATGGATACAACTTCAGAGCATGCTCATGGGTGAAATGGTTCAGAGTCACATGGGTGAACACTGTGTTGTCTCCCTAGTATAAAAAACTACAGAAATTAGTGGGATCCAAAATGCAAAATAGAGGCTGTGAAGGTGAAAGGACAGGAGATGTCTACAGGGGAAAGGCAAATGGCCTTTGTTAATCTATTATCCTGTTTTGAAACCCTGTATTGTTTTCATGGTTCTGTTTAGCTTGGTTTTATTCTGTTTTGTTATGTTTGACTTTATTATATTTGATGGCATGGACAGCTATTTCAAAAATAACAAAATGGATGATAGTAGCCATTATTGATTTCCTATTATCTTGTTCCAAAGCCTTGTACTGCTTTACTTGTTTTCTTTTGATTGATTTTATTCTATTTTGCTTTGATTTTATTATGTGTGAAGGTAAAAGCAGCTACTTTGAAGATAACTGGATGCATTATGGTAGCCACTGTTGTATTCCTATTGTCTTGTTTTGAAGTCCTGTATTGCTTTCATTGTTTTGTTTGGATTGGTTTTATTCTATTCTGTTTTATTTGATTTTATTATACCTGAGGGTATCAGCAGTTATTTTGAAGAAGAGGCATTATGGTAGACATTATTGATGTCCTTTTATCTTGTTTTGAAGTCTTGTATCATGTTCATTGCTTGTTTTGACTATTCTATTTTGTTTTGTTTCATTTTATTATGTCTGATGATATAAACAGCTACTTTGAAGATAACAAGATGCATTACAGTAGCCACTGTTGTATTCCAGCTGTCTTGTTTTGAAGTTCTGTATTGCTTTCATTGCTTTGTTTGGATTGGTTTTATTCTCTTTTGCTGTGTTTGATTTTATTGTGCCTGATGGTATGGAAGTTATTTTGAAGATAGCAAGAGGCAACATGGTAACCATTGTTGGTTTATTTTTATCTTGTTTTGAAGTCTTGTATCACATTCGTTGTTTTGTTTTGATTGACTCTCTTCTGTTTTATTTTTTTTGTTTTATTCTCTTCAAAATAAAAAAAATTGCAAACTTTCCCTTATATGAGAAGCCCAAAGTAAAATAATAAAAGATCAAAATAAAAGATAGGAAACAGGGGATAAATCTTTTGCAAATGGGAAGAAAACCAAGGGATGGAGGAAGAGGGGACTTAGTGGAGAGGAAGGAGATGTAAGAATAATTAAGATGTATTGTGTACCTGTACCAACTCACCACAATGTAATCATCATGCACTACAAATATGTACTAATAAAAATTTAAAAAGACTTGAAATGTGCTACACAAAGTGTGGTCGACCAACAGGTGCCATATAACAGGTATGTTCTAGAAAGATTTTTTTTTGCACTTTATAGATGCATGTTTCTATAATATTAGACATTTTAAAAAAACTAGTCAATTATCACACATAGTTTGAGGAGCACTGATTTAGACAATGGATCAAAACAGATATAATAGAAAACAATTTTAAAACAAGACAATTATTAACTTGAAGAAAAATGTGCAGGAAAAGAAAAGTAATTATACTTTTCTGCATGATTGAGTTCCAGATAGCATATAGAGTTCTAATAATATAAACACTGAATACTGATTTAACTAAAATTATGATGAAGTATCCTGGGAGAATGGGAAGTGAACATGTGTGGCAGACATGGGAAAGATCAGCATTAAACCTTTACTTTCCCTGGTGAGAAGTCAACATATAGAGCACAAAAGAGGGACACTAAGAGGCGATGGCATGACCATGTTATTTATAAATGTGGACTGGCAATTTTTAATCAGCTAAAAAATATAAAAGTGGTTCCCCGTAGGGAAGAGGAAATAAGAGCAAGGTAGCTGGGAATAACTACCTTTCTTACAAATCCCAGAAGAACTGGTTGTTCTTCAAACTACAGACCTGGATAATTCTGATAAAAATCAAAATTCATACTCGGGATTCAGTTAGTGTTTGGGCCAACAAGCCAGCATATTACAGTATTTACTGTGCAGTAAGATTACTAGGCCTACAGATTATAAAGACCATCACATAACCCAGGATAGTAATTGTCAATCAGAAGAGGAGGTTGTCCTCCAGAGAACCTGCTTAAGAAGCACATAGCACATTTCAAAAGATTATCTGTTCAAAATGGTTAAAGAGAGGGAATAGAAAAGATTTAGTACTTAGGTAAATTCTCAGCCAACTAGGAAACATCTCTTCCAAACCAAATCTTTATATCAGGGTCCAAGGTAGTATATAGAAAGTTAACCTTGAATATCAAGATATGATTCTGAATGCAAGGTTTTAAGGACAGTAGATCTAGTAATTAATTTTGACAACTTCAAGTAATTCTTGAATATATATCTACACCTACATCTATATACTGTGAGATGTGGGTTCTTAGAGATAAACTTCTGGGAATGTTTAATTAAGCCTGCATTGTAACACTGAAACAGAAGTTCTTTGCGTATTCCTTAAAGGCTGTCTCTCTACTATTTTGTACAGGTTTTAAATGTTATGAATCTATCCTATTCTTATGAATGTTTATGGATGACATTATATCATGATCCATATTATTATAATCAGACATTATTGAGCATCCAACTACATACTAGCCATTGGAACAAATACGGCAGAAAGACAGAGACAGCCGATGCCCTGAGGGACTCCACTATAAATAGATGGAGGGATAATTCAAAGGAAGAACATATCCACTATAAAAGGCGTACCATTTTTATCCTTGTTTCTTTGAAAGAGATAAGGTGATTTAAAATGCTGAAGAGGGCATGTCTTTGTTTGCAGAATCATAAAATCAGAGAATTTAGGAACATGAAAGAGCTTTTAGAGGCCATCTAATCCACGAGTATTGGGGTTGGAAAAAGAAGGAATAAACTCCATGAAAGTGAAATGTTTCCTGTATTTTTCTGAGGACAGGGTCCTGGGTGTTCTTCAAATTATCAAAGAAACTTGGGCACTTTTGTCTAATTTAATTCATTGACATGTTGATACAGTAAGTCTTAGACTTATGAACGTTCAAGTTGCAGAGTGTCACAGGTGTACTGATGAGGCTCATTTGCTGGATGGCAAATGAATCCGACTTACGAACATTCTCCTGGAATGGAACTCGTTTGTAAGTTGGAGACTCACAGTACATTTTAGAGCTGAAAGAACTCAGGCTTCTGGCATAACTATTTATTTATGAAAAGGGAAATAAGGCCATGAGGAAACAAGTTCCATCTCAAGGACAACTGAATATTGGTTTAAATAGAAGTTCAACCCAGCCCAATTAGCTCTGAGATCAACTCTTCACCTCTGCCTTCAATTTTAAGATCCCTTAACTAGACTCCTTGGAGAGGTTGACTAGCGAAAGATCCAAAAACTTCAGAATTCAATTAGCTGGTAAAGAAATTTGTTTAGTCCAAGCAAACTAGGGCAGAACTGGCCACCACACAGTTAATAAGAGTTAAAAGATGTTAGAAAAACAAGTTAAAGATTCCCAAGAGAAATAGAATGCACTGAGTTGCTGTAAGTCCCAACTGAAGTACAGATGTCCCTTGGTAGTAGAGGGAATTGGTTCCAAGATGCCCCCTGAAAATACCAGAATCCACAGATGCTCAAGTCTGTTGCATAAAATGACATAGCATTTACATATAACCTGCATGTATCCTCCCATATACTATACTTTAAATCCTTTCCGTATTATTTACAATACCTAATATAATATAAATGCTACGTAAACAGTTGTCATACTGTATTGGTTAAGAAGTAATAATAAGGAAAAATCTGTACATATTCAGTACAGATGAAATTTTTTTTCAGACATTTTCAGTCTTCAGTGGCTGAATCCCCAGATGCAGAACCTGCAGCTATGAGAGCCAACTGTGTGGTATTGAGAGTACCCACTGGCAGTGGAAACAGGCACTGGCTCTAGAGAAGTGCTCAGTATTCCTGGGGAGTGTGTGTGCCACCATCCTGTAAGTATGTAGTGCCAGGCACCACCCAAGTACCATATTGATCACCATAGGGACAGAAATCAAACAAACTCGCAAGCCCTTAACCTGTTAATTATTAAAAGAATGATTTTTGGTTTTTTCTGAACCAGTCAGGGATTTAAAACCAGTTTTGTTTTTTGCTTGTTTGGTTTTTGCTTTTTTTCTGAAAACTATGATTCTCTACTTGGGCCTAGGTATCTTAGGCCCAACAGGTAACTAAAAGTAAAATAAATCTGGACTTTCATATTTTAAAACGCTGGGTAAAATCCTTCTCATCTCTGAATATAGGTATGTTAGTCATTGAGGGAATATCTGTCTAAAAGTTAGCACAAAAAAATGTTTGTTATTTGCCCTAAATTTACTTAGTCTATATCATCATCTTTCAGGACTCAGGACACTGCGATAAGAGACTTACAGGAACGTTCAGCCATACCCAGAATTTCCAATACCCTAAACGTAGGTTACCTTGGATTCCAGCGGAGCCTCACACAACTGAGACTGCCCCAGGTGGAGATGATCCTCTCTTGGGAACCAAATTGCCCCCCACCAATCATAAGGTTTCTTCCAGAGATACATAGCTAGAACTGCGATAGTGATCAACCAGACCCCAGCCCACCCCAGCACCCCATAAAATTGGTCTTCATTCTTTTGTGAATGGGCCCATCTGACCCACCTCTTCAGAAGTGTGCCCCTTTCAGTTTCTCACACTGAAGACTTTTTCCTATTTTCTCTTACTTTCTTTTGTTAGGAGAACAGCTTGATCTTTGTCAGAGCTATGCTTCCTCTATTTTCTCTACTTCGTATGGCGTGGGCGGGAGTGGTTACTGGGGATTGAATGTAGGGACTTTTTACTGGGTTACAACCCCAGCCTATTTTTTGTTTTGTTTTGTTTTGTTTTGTTTTTTCCTTTTCGTTTTGAGACAGGGTCTCACTAATTCTCTGGGCTCAAACTTGTGATTCTACTGCTTCCGCCTCCTGGAATGTTACCGGAATTACAGGCCTAGACCAACATGCCTAGCTTCTCTTACTTCTTGATTAAACCTTTTTCCCATAAATTCTTACTATTACTTCCGTTTCAATTTCCATTATAACTAAAGCAAGGACCCATATTAGCCTCTGGCACACTCAAGTATCAGCTTAAGTAACACTGTTTTGGTCCTTGTCTTGCTGAGACAAAATACCTGACGCCCAAAGTGAAGGATGGAGAGGTTTATTTAGCTTACAGTTCTGGGGGTTTCAATTCATACTCAGCTGGTTCCAAGGCAGGGTGGCGTGGCCATTCATGGCGGCTGCAAGCGGCAAGAGCGAATCAGGCACACCGTAAAAACACGCCCCCATTCCGACCTTACATTGTATGTCGGCTCCACCCCTGGGCGGGTGCAGAGCTCACACCGCCAATCCCAGCACTAGACAATGAGTCAATCACAAACACTAGATTCGGCCGCTTCCATGACTACATGAGGCTTGGGGGGGCCATCTATATACAAACCATGACAGTCCTAATTGTCTGCCTAATAACTTTGCTTGCCCGAAGTAGTAAAACTGTTCCTCATATTTAGGTAAGTGACTTCCCATCCTGAGATGGTCTTTTAAAAATAAGTTCATTAAACCTATAACTTAATACTACTAATTGGATGACTACCTTTTGCAATCTTCAGGACAATCTGTATACATTTGAGGTATGGTTGGTGGGCAGAGCAGGATGGCAGCTAAGATCCTCCTGAGATCTCTCCCTACAGACACACCAAGTTTTACAGCTATTTGCCCACCAAACTGGTCTTCCCACACGCAAGACAGAAAAAGGAAAAAAAAAAAACCAGAAAGAAAGAAAAGAGGCCTTTACTGCAGGCACAGGAGGGCTGCAAAGGGGATGCAAGCACCCTCTGGAAGGTTCAAGAAAAAAACTATGGGCTTTATTTGCAATTGACGGGGGCAGAGTTAAAGGGGCAGGCAGAATGACATATTGACAGCTGATTGGAGGAGCATTGGCATGCGCGCGAAAAGAGGGAGGTTTAACTTTTGGGTTCAGGAGAATGCAGGGAGGTGCTGTCCAGCGTCATGTTAACCCGCACAAGGGAAAAACCTGTCACAAACTATCTCCACAAGAGCTCAGAAAATCAAATGGGAGACCACAGTGCCCCTGTTTAGTGTAATAAAGTGAAAAGACACACTGAAGAAAGCAGGAAGGAAAGAACTGACCGTGTCGCCCTTCTTCTGACTCTAACCAACTCAGCTTTGAGAATCAGAGAGGCACCTCCCACTGAGGGAGAGAAAGAAATTTGAGTTCAGACTTGAAAGCCAGTACCAAGTTCACCATGGTAAAACCCAGTGCTAGACAAAGTCCCACGGTACTATCCTAACCACCTGTCACCAGGCCAATACTCATGGTTTGAGCCACTGGAACTGTTAGGTCAGATAGCAAAAAAGGCTGTTTCTACCACCCTCTTCCAACTTCAGATGGCACAGTAAGGAGCAGGACCCCATCTACTCTGGAGCATGCACAGATGCTAGACCAGGCCTGCTGCAGTAAGACTGAGCACCCAGTAGAAACTGACGCCTATGTACAGGCCAGAGCTTAGCCTCCAGACCAGCTCCAGCATCAGGCAGAGATCTCTGTGCTGGCAGGGCAGAAGCAAATTTTGGTCTGCATCATTTCCAGCCTTGGAGTAAGTCCCCAGCATAAGTGGTCTTCTCCCGAGTCTGTGTAGGTCCCTATGGGTGTGAAAGTCAAGTGTGACTCAACTTAGTAGCAGTCTTGGTGACCAAGGTACTGTCTCCACCACCCATCTCCCAAACTCGGGCAACTCAGCTATTACCAGGCCAGTGCTCACAGGTGGAACTCCAGAACTGCGCTGGCACCAAGCATGCAGGGACCAGTGGAAGAGACTCGAGTTTCAGCCTGCATCACTGTCAGCTGCTGTGAGCCTAAGGCATGACCCAGCTTAGCATCAGCCCAGACAGCCAAAGGACTGCTTTCACCAACATTACCTCAGGTAGCTTAGTATAGGTCAAAACCCCATTTGCTAGAGGTAGGACAAGGTGGTCCTACCCTGGGACTATATGGTTTTGCCTGGGACTTGCTACTGAGCTGGTGAAACCTAACATTGGGCAGATTCTAGCCACCCACATCTGTCAGACTTTTCTATTCCACTTAGCATTGCCTTTGGTTTGTAGCAGCAATCTTGAACCACAAGTCTACCCAGCAAAGGGGAACCCACAGAAGGATCAGCCTCGGTCTTATCCCAGTATTGTGCTGGCTGTCATGGGCTACGGGCTCAGGGTGTGACACAGTTTGGGCTCATACCTATGGCATAGGAACCTGGAGCCAGCCTATCCACAGCAACTTCCCAGAATTGAAGAGAATCCCTCAGTACCTGACCATTAGACGAGGCACATGAGCAGAGGCTGTAGGGACTAGGCACAGAAAAACAAGTACTGCATGACCTCACTGAAATGTAGAATCTAAAAGTTAATCTAGAAATTGAGAGCAGTTATGATTAGCAGAGGCCAGGGAGAGTAGGGCATGGGGGATATGAGAAAAGGCCGATCAATAGGTACTAAGTTACAGTTAGTATAATAGGAGCAAGAAGTTCTGATGGGCTATTGAATATTAGAGTAACTATAGTAACAATAATGTATTGTACATTTTTAAAAGCTAATACACCTCTAATCCCAGCACTTTGGGAGGTGAGGCAGAGGGGACCCAAGTTCAAGCCCAGTATAGGCAACTTGCCAATTTAGCAAGACTCGGTTTCAAAATTTAAAAATGATCTGGGGACATAGCTCAGTATGAAGGTTCTGAGTTCAATCCCCAGTACTGGAAAAAAAAAAAGCTAAAAAGAAAAAAATTTTTAAAGCTTTCTCCATAAAAAAAGATGTTCGATGAGATAAATATGTTTAACCTAATTTAAACATTAGTCAATATACATATTAAAATGTTGCATGGATGGTAACTCATTATTAATATGTACAATTTTAATATCTTTGTGTATCAGTTAACAATAAATTTAAAATATAAAATTTAAATTTAAAATGAGTGGACAATATAGCATACTGGTGAAACTATGTAATTTATTCCAGACTTGGGATTTTTCAGTTTGTAAAAGTATACTAAAACTTGATCAATTTGGCAAAAGTCTGTGGAATGTTTGAAAGAATATGATTTATGACATTTAAATTTTTGATTTATTACATTTATAAGAAATATTTCAATGCTTAGCAGGCTGTTAGAGTTGTAAATATTCCCAACAAGGAATTTGAAATGCTTGAAAAAAGTCAGATATACTAAATGAATTTGTAAATGATAATTTACTTAGTTAATTGTAAAATTAAGGATAATTTTTAGGGGGATTTAATACATATTAATGAAAGTTTTCATTTCTGTTTACAACTCTAATTTAAATACCCAGAAGTGTAAATAGTTCTCCCTGATGACGAGAGGCTGAATATACAAACAGGCAATAGCCAGACAACATACCTACAGCAATGACTATCTAGGCTACCTCTTATTTATGAGAATCAGCCCAGGAAGCTACCCTGTTATAATCCAAACTTACAGGAAGTCAGATTCCACCTCCCATAACAACTTGAAGAATGAAACAAAAAATTCTGTAACAATCAACCCAAAATGACCAGACTTGATGAACAACTAACAGCTTTCTCAATTTTTGTCACTGTCTTCAAATTAGGACCAACTAGAGAAAGCCACATATGCCCCTCTAACCAATCATATAGATGCCTTGCTCCTACTTACCCCAGCTGCAGCCTCCAACCAGAGAACATCAGGGACTTTTTCCTGTTTTCCACTACACAGCTTTCTCACTGTCCTGATGGCCTTTGAGTCTCTACTAAAACGCAAGGGAAGATGGCTGATTCCCCCAATATAGGAGGCTTTTAATAAATAGGTTTTACTTTTTCTTATCTGGCTGGTCTTCATTTACTTCCATAATAAAATATTTATCTGGATATTTATCTAAACAGACCCCAGTTGGTCTCTCCAACTCATTCTTCATGCTGTGGCCAGAGCCCCATTCATGCTGTCCCTCACCTTCCCTTGGGAGTCACTTCCAATTCACACAGATACAGCCTTTCCCAAGGCTACCCTGCGTCACACGTCTCTCCTCTCTCTGCCTTTTGATGCTCTGGCTAGGCCAAAATTTACTCAATTTCTTGCACTCAGGACCCCTCTGTCATCTGCACGGTCTGGTCAACCCCTTGTCTTTGGGTAAACATCATTTCCTCTCCTCCTTGTACTCCATCCTACCAGCACTTAGCATGCAACCATTGTCTGTTTCTTATTTTCCTGCCCCTTAACTATAAGTTTCACAAGGGAAGAAGTCCCAGATGCCTTGCTCACTGTATTCCCATCTCCTAGCTAAGTCCCAGGCACATGATAAGCATGTGATAAATAAACTCACCAGTAGTGGGAAGTCAGAGTTCTACAGATACCGTGTGACTAGGAGCATTAAATAATTGTTTAAGGAGTTATTCTAATAAAAGTGCTTTTATTAGTGCAAAAATCCACACTATTTCTAAAGGGGGGAATTATATTTAGATCTTTCAATTCAACAAACATTTTCTGAATGCTCCTGAGCATCAGTCCCTAAATTAGATGCTAAGGATAAAAGAAACTAAGACATGAATCCAGCTGCCAATGCCCCTGTTGGGTATTGGAGGCACAACTATGCTGTGCTCCCTGCCATCAAGGGACTCACTCTAACAAACAACACATAGAGTATGACAACACATGAAAACAAATAATCACAACATATAGAGGAGGGACTGTAGAAATATATGCCAGGTTTACCAAGAGCACACACATTGTGCCCACATGAATCACACCCATCTACCTTCCTCTCTATACATTAGATTTTCCTGAAAGATTGTGTGCAAAGTAAGTGTTTGTAAATCAAATCATTTGAAATGCCTCCAAGCTACCTCACTGTTTAAAGAAACGTTGTGGTGACTGTTTTTAAAATCAATTCCTAATTTAATTCATTTGAAAAGTTGACACTTAAGAAGAATAATCTTTCTTCGAAAACCAGACCACAATTGTATTACAACCTGGGGAAGCAGAATGGCATGTGTTGGGGAACACAGCGAACTTTAAAAGGAGCAATTTTTCCTTTGAGTTTCCTTGTCTGTATTTTAAAATACAGCCATGTACAACTTAAAGAGACACGTTCTAAGACACACATTGTTAGATGATTTCATCCTTGTGTGATCATCAGAGTGTATTTGTGCAATCTAGACGGGACAGGTCAATCTCTTGACACAGCCTCTTGACATAATCAAGAAACACAATGCACAGGCGATGTGGGAAGCTGCTTCCAGCATAATATGACATACTGTTTTATAGTAGCCTTTTTAGAAGTAGAGGGAGTATACTCCAAAATAACAATAAAAAGTATACTACTCACATAAGCCAGTAACAGTTGTTTATTATCTTTATTCAGCATCATGTACTGTGCTTAATTGTATTATATTTTACAGGACCGGATGAGCAGTAGGTTTGTTTACATCAGCATCACCATTAACATGTAACATATTGTATGATGCATGTTACGACAACTATGATGTCACAAGTGATTGTAATTTTTCAGTTCTATTATCATCTTATGGTATCACCATCAGAAATTTGATCTGGTGTTATCTAAAATGTTATGTAGGGTGCAACTGTGCCCTAGTACAAGAGGCTATTGATGCGTGTATGTGTGGGTGTGTAGGGAAGGGTGTACAGGTCTAAAGGCTTAATGTTGCCCTCTCGGTGCCCATTCTGGTTCTGACTCAGGGCTGCTGAGTCACTTTGGTGCCTGTGAGTGAGCTCCAAAGGCAGCTTTCCCATTACACCTTCCAGGGAGAATTTAAACTCAAACACTGTTACGAAAGGCAAGTGAAACTCTTCCTGGGGTGTTAGGGTCCGGTGACTGGAAAGCGAATTCTCTTAGTCTTCAGCCTTCTGGCATTTTAAATTCACTGGACTATGTCACAGAGAAACTGGAGACATGGTGGCCTTGAGATGTAAGCTCCACAGGCTGGACACAAGCAAGGGAGCTTTGCTCCTAGTTTAGATTGGAGCTATGATTATGGTGTCTTTCTAGCTTGGACTTGAAATCTCTCTACTACTGGGATTGTGGGCCTGTGTCACCACTCCCAGCAGGTGTTGGACTTTGAGTCAGTGGAATGAGGAACAAGTAGATTATTTTACCAACACTCAAACAGAGAGGGGAAGTTTTTAACAGGGTGACCACTGGCTTTCAAACAACTCTTTCAATTTATGTTAGACCTAGAAATGGACACCGAGGCAGTTACCATGTTAAATGAATGTATGACTGGTGGGTGAAGTGAAGAGAGCAGCTCTGTCCCTGGTTCGACACAGCCTCTTACAAATCACATGCTCACGTTTCCACTGTTGGGTACCCTGTGCATCAATCCACTGGCATGCAGCACGGAAGAAATGAAGCAAAAACAGAGCCCTGCTCCACTCCTGTGCAGTCAGTTCAGAGGCTCATGGAAAACTTGAATGTCCACTAATCTACTCTCCTTTCCTTCAAGCGGACATTTCCTAGCAGGCTCTGGCAGCTTTCTTTAATGCTATGCAGCATCAAAAAAAGTACATTTTAACTTTCCAGTGTCAGCAGACTGTCATAAGAGACACTTCTTTCATTCATTCACTCAATAAACTTTAAACTGGGCATGATTGCACATGCCTATAATCCCAGCACCTCAGAAGGCTGAGACAGAAGCCTCAAAAGTTCAAGGACAGCCTACGTACGCAACTACCATGTCTCAAAAAAAAAAAAAGAAAGAAAATTTTAAAAGGGCTGGGACTGTAGCTCTACACTACACACACAGGACCTTCATCAATGAATCAATCACATAAATTCCACTCCCAGGACCTTAATCAATGAATCAATCACATAAATTCTTTGAATTCCTACTGAGTGCCAGGCTCAGCAAGGAAGGTGTGGCAGACAGAATAGAACAGATAAACTTCCCCTCCTGGAGCTTACATTTTAGAGTGGAAAGCAGCCCCAAACAGAAAGCAAATAAACATTTACTTTGGTCCTCTAATAAAGTGTGCAGGGAGGGCCTTTGTTACAGAAGGTGTTCTGAGGAGGCCTCTCTGAGGAAGTGAAACTGAGAAGGCTTCGGGAGGATGAGAAAGAGCTGGCCTGTGAAGAACTGAGATAAGGGATTTCAACAGGAGAGAGTCCCAAGACCAGAAAGTCCTTAATAGAGTAGGAGCTGCCCTATGCCAAGCTAGCTAGTGGGAAAGGAGCCAAGGCATGATAGGACTGAGATGGGGTTAGCAATGAGGCAGCAGCCAGGTCACGTGAAGTCTTAAGAATCCTGA
>RJWT010033882.1:0-13803 GCA_004365215.1 Cuniculus paca
TTAGATACACTCAAAGGTTATCTCTTTGAATCACTACACTAAACAATTTTGGAAGATAATAATGAAATAGCTAACATTTGTACCACACATGGTAGTTTTTGATATAGAACAATGTATCATCACATTTTGCCTTCGTTATTATCCCTACCTTAGAAATGATGAAAGTAACTTTAAGAGAGTTGATAATTTATCCAAAATCACCCAGGTAAGAAGTGGCACCTTTGAAACTAACTTCCTACTATAAACTCTGCATGGTTTTCACTGTGATCAATGGACTAGTTCTCCTACAACATTTAGTATATTGCATGGACAGGTTAGTTACTCTTTTTACAACCTGCAAAATTCTTGTGTATGCCTTATCTCATTCGATTTCCCCAGTGGCCCCAGAGGTAAGATAAGGTAGATAGATACTAGATCTACTTTAAAGATGAGGAAATGGAAGCTCAGAAAAGCTTACTTGTCAAAGATCTTCTAATAAAAAGAGCAGGGGGATGGGTGCCTAAAGCAGTCTGACTTCTGCTTTAGTGGACATTTACCCCTCCTGTCGTGCAGACCTCTTACTGCCACAGTTTGAGTTCTTATCTTTTAGTGCAAGGGGAAGGAAGAAGAATGAGTTAGACTGGACCTGGACTCCCAAGAGTCTGTAAACCTGGCCATCACATCTAAGTGCCACCTTTCCTGCTCGCAAGCAGTGAGGGATTAAGTGGGCAGGAAAGGACTTGGGCCATTTGAAAAAAAATAAAATAAAATAAACCAGTGCCACAGGAAAAGGGAGGAGAACACTAGGCCCAGGGATACAGTCCAACACTGAAGAAATGAGGAAGAAATTTAAGTGGCAGGCCAGCAGCAGAGACGTGAAGCAAAATAAGACAGTGCGATATTCTGAAGGTAGGTGTTCCTCCAAAACTCCTGCTGGAATTTGATCCCCAAGTCAATGGTGGTAAGAAGTGGGGTCCTTGGGGGGCAATTAGGCCATGTGGGCTTCACCCTGTGAATGGGACCGATTCATATGGAGAGTCATCTGCTTCTTCCATGTCTTTTGCTATGTAGGACACAACATTCACCCCTTTTGCCCTTCTACTCTCTACCATGTGAGGACTCAGTAACAAGCCACCATCTTGGAAGTAGTGACAACAGACACTGATACTGCAGGCAACTTGATTTGGGCCTCTCAGCCTCTGGAATGGTAAGATAATTTTGTTGTTTATAAATTTATAAATTGCTCCATCTCAGATACTTCAGTACAACAGCAGGTACAGACTGAGACAAACAGGAGGTGCAGACTGCAAGAGAAGTTCTCAGATGCCTCTGAAGCCCTCAAAGGGAGTCCCCTACAATGCTGCAGGATGGGTGCAGGGAATGTGTCATTGTGGGTACCCTGCAGGTAAAGAGGGCAGCAGAGACCATATACAATGCTGGACTGAAGACAGGCCTGTCTGGAGGGAGTGGATTGAAATTTATTTTGACACATTCATGCTTCCTTGGCCTGGCAGCTTAGACCTGAGATGTTCCCCAAGTCACTGTCAGTAGGCAGCCCACACATTTGCAATGCATCCTTTGTTTTTGAAAGGGAAAATAGTGCATAGGCTGATCCACTGTTTACTTGTACAACATGTGACTTTGACTTTAAGCAGCCCAGGCAGTTAAAATCTGTGCTCAATGGACGCTTCCCACCTCCTACCCACTGGAGAAGCAGCTTCTCTATGCATGTATGTGGCAGAGCTTTGTTCACATCCCCAAAATAATTCTTACAAACATGACAGGAGCGATAAGGGGACAAAGTGCTATGTAAATGCATGTCATAGGAGATGCAATATCATAATTCATTTACTTCAAGGCATTATATAGAATAGAGTATGGCATGGCTTTTGTTTATTGCCAACCTATGCTATTCAGCTGTCCCTATAACAAATTCTTGAGATAAATCAAGTTATTTTGGCTCATAGTTTTGGAGGTTCCAGTCTAGGATTAGCTGGCCCATTGCTTTGGAATGTGGTCGCACAATACACTGTGGTGGTGGAGCATGGGGTGGAGGAAACCCATTCACTAGATGGCAGAAGGAAATGAGAGAGAAAGGGAGAGCACAAGAGGAGACCTATGTCCCACAGATCCCTTCAAAGACTTGCTCCGAGGACACAAGACCTCTGTCTTAGTTACTTTTCTCTTGTTGCTGAGACAAAATACACAACACCCAAAATTAGGTTTATTTAGCTCACAGTTTGTAGAGGTTTCAGTCTGTAATCAGTTGGCTTCAAGACAGAGTAGCATGGCACAGGGCCAACAGTTCAAGGTGGCAGAAGACAGCAAAAGCAACAAAAGCAAAAAAGAGGGAAGAGCAAGCCTCTTTTCCTCCATTATATTGTAAGCATGCCAGTCCCTCTAAGGTGGGTGTAGTGTTCACACCATCTCCATGCCCTCCTCTTGCACAGAATGAGAATGTTTAGAGTGATGATCTTGGCCCCCTGCTGAGTCACTTAGTTAAACTTCTACACTTCTCAAGTTGACACAAAGAACATCCTAGAGCAGTAAGGGCATGTCCTCTAAACACTAGGATGTAGAACTGCTGAGTTAGCTAAGTTGTCAAATTGACACAATGTATCAAACATAACAATCTACCCCCTTGTCAACTTGGCAACCATACACTTTCTTTAAAGCAATCTACAGGTACAAAGACATGCTTATTCTTATCATTTCACAACTTGAACCTTGTAACGTAGGTTTAATAATTTTTAAGAACCAGTATTAAATCCATCGACATTATATTACATTAAAACCATAACATGCCACACTTGCCCCCCACATTCATGCACATCCTTTTAAGTAAAAAGCATTTGGTCCATCTGCAAGAGTTGCCAGAGCTCTAACAATTTTAACGTTGCTGAAAACTCCAAGTTTCTAGTCTCTTCTGAGAAATTAGGCAAACTCTTAGATAAGCCCCTGAACAAATGAAAAGTCAAACACTTCCAACATTCAATGGCACAAGATGAACATTTTCATTCCCAAAGTTACAAATGGGGATCCAAAGGACTGGGACCAAAACAAGTCCAAAATCCAGGAGGGAAAACATTAACTCCTGTAGTTCCATGCCCAGCATCTAAAATAATCTGTGACAAATTGTGAGCTCCAGTGGGCTTATGTAGTTTCACCCTTATGGCACTTCTGGTAGTTATAGCTCCCACAGCTTCTCTCTTAGGCCTGCTTTGCTCCCTCCTTGCAGCTTTCTTTAGATGATCCACATTTCTGGCTTTTCCAAACTTCTGGGGACTCCACTGTACCTTAGGCTTCACATGTTACCTCTCAGGAGCATACTTTCTGGCTGCCCAGACTTCTGAAATCAAGGTGGAAGCCTTCTTAACCCCACAACTCTTGCATTCTGCATCCATCTAAAACCAGTGCCATGTGGATGATGCCAAGGTCCACTGCCAACTGGAACCATAGTCAGGCTTTCCTCTCTCTTGGCTGTAGAGGTTGAGTGCCTCGATTGCCGGGCACTCTGAATCCATTTCTGAGGAAAAAGTTTTCTATGCCACCACCATTCTGGAACATGATGTGGACACTGCCACTGTTCTGGAACAAAGTGCTCTGCAGCTTTCTCCTGAAAGCAAAGTCTGTTGCTTTTGCAGTTTTGAGGCTGCAAAGGGTAGACACTTGCAGCTTCGTGCAATACCCTCAGGCCATCTTATATATTTTCCTGTTCCTTCTTAGCAATCAAGATCTCCCCAACTCTATCTTTGTAGTCCACAGCTTTACTGGAGCTTCCTGTCTGAACAAAGTCACATCTTAAATCATTGTGCTGGGCTCTTTGCTCTTGATTCTCAACCTCTCACAAGAACTCCCTTTCAATATTTCTGCTACCTTCTGATAACAACACCCTGAGAACAAAGCTTATAGCACACTGGGCCATTGGAGACCATTCCAGACCCAAACTACAGCATATCCACAGGTGAGTATATTAATGTGTTAAGAAAAAAAATTGGGGTGCATCTCTGGGTATCAAAATTGAAATAGGGCCTTATGCATACTAGACAAGCACTCTACTACTAAGCTACATTCTCAAGCCCTAAAGTAATGTTTTATATTTTTAAAAAAGCAAACTTGGACAAAGTAGCTACCTCCTTCATGTACTGCTAAACACCTGGCTCTACATCAGGGAATTGGCATTAATTTTCCAATGTTATACTCATAGTCACTGTGAGGCAGCTATTGTTACAACCATTTCCCATGTAATAAAACACAAGTTCTGAAAAGTGAAATCATTTGTCTCAAGTTAGAAAAACCATGTGCAAACCTAGGACCACCACTGTAATACCAGTTTAAGTAAACTAACAAAAAATGTCTCAGGAAGGAAGCATCCACATTGTGTAGGAAGATATCCTCCCACTGACCTCCATACTTCAAAGGTACACTAGGTCTGTGGTCCATTATTTCAACAGAGTCTGAAAAAGGGGGAAATGTCAGAAATATAAATGTCAAAGGAACTAAATAAAAGCAGTTTGAAGGTAAGTTTAAGGAGCTAATTATCAGCTTTCAACCACATAAAATGTTACTATGATAGCTAGTTGTTCTTAGCATTGATGTCGAAAAAAAATAAATGTCTCAGGGTAGAGGGTCATAGGTATAGTTTTAAAGTTGCAAGTTGGTAATGTGGAAAGTGGAGAGCCTATAAAATGCCTGACCCTACTGGCAATGGGGCTGATTCCCTGTTCCATGAGAAGACATCGAGCAAGCCACCCTTAGTGTCTCTAGCTTCAGTGCTACCACATGCTAGGTAAAGATGCTGAATGAGGTGTCCTCATTCACTGGTATCCACAGTACCTTGGAGAAAGTAGAGGAGCTACAAGATTCCTCCCAGCTCCATCCTTCCATGGCTGTAAACGAGAGACCGAAACACAGGGAAGAGACAGTATGTCCGTTGCTAATACACAACAGGCATTTCCCCGCTAGAAAGAATCTTAAAATAGATTTGGGGTTGGCATTAATGACTTACCACACAGTACACCCTTCTTGTGATCTAACAACCCTCTTTTGGTCATTTATTATTGTTCCTTTTCAGATGAGTATTAGTAAATCAAGGGGAGAAATAAGATATTGTCTCTGTGGATCCATTTTTATAGCATTTTGGTTTGTAAAACAAGATTTTTCAATCCTCAGATAATTTAGTATATATCCCACACTGAGTACATGCCCTTTCTAATGCCCTTCCCCAGTCTGTAAACACTGCCATGAGTTAATGTCTTTTTAAAATATTTGTCATCCACACAATTTGAGGCCAGGGTTATAACTTATTTATCTCTGCTTACCCCTGGATCTTGTTCCTTTACAAAGTCAGAGTCTGAATCATTATACTGAGTGGGGAAGGACAGATAAGTTTTCTATTCAAATCATTATCTTTTCCATATTACACTGCAAAGGAGCTTCAGGTGAAAACATGAGTCAGAAGTGAGAGGAGACGGTGCCCAGGAACATGGTGTCTGACACATGTTCAGGGAATAGACACTGTACATTGTTAAGGTGGCAAGAGTGAGTTGTCAAAACTACACAATTCAATAAATGAAGATCCTAAGACCAAACCATCTTGGCTTATGTGCATTCCCCTCAACTTCATAAAACACAGACATGAAAAGTAAGGAGCATTAAGAGGAAGTTGTAAATGTTCAATATAATTATTGAAAAAATTAACTGAAATGTAATTTGCCTAAGGCTTAACCCTTTCCAAAGCAACTGCCAAACCACAAATCCAAAGATTTCTGCTACAACCCTACCAGCCTAGCATGCTGGAGTGGTTTTACTAGGATGGAGTGGCAGTGACAGTTAAGGACTGTCATGGGGGAAGTCTCAGAAATGTGGCAGACCATGAGAAGCCTGAGGTTTTGGCCATTGAACCAATGTCAGAAAACACATTACTTGTAGTGATGATGAAGAATGGGCAAGGAAGAGAAATGAGACTCTAATTCCCAGCATATTACATGCTTTCACACACTCCCAAGTAGGTCTTGGCTGGGTGTGGGAACTGTGAGTCCCTTTCCCCTCCCCCACTTTCCTCTGGAATTCTGTGAAAATGACAGAAGAAACAATATCTAACACCACAGAAGTCATTTTCACAGCCAAGTGTCAAGTGAGGACTGGCAAGCCTGGGGCAGAATTATAACTGAATGCAAGGGGAAATGACTCGCGCCACAGAGTCCTCCAAAGAAGGGACTGGTATGGAGCAGAGAGGACGCCCTTGGGTTGATGCAAGGGACTTGTTAAGGTCTGTGGTGGAGCCATGAGCCACAAAACTGAGACACTGCCACCTCTAACCTCTTTATGATATGTTCTAAAATACCCAGGCAAGCAACCCAGAAGGCTCTGTTTTAAAACACACCCATGTAGCAATTTTGTTTGCCATGCTGGAAGCCAGGCTTCCTGGAGGCGCTGTGCATGTGGGAAGGAAGCAGAGGTGTTCCTTCCCTTCCTTTCTGACAAATGACGGAGTCTTTCCATCATCCTCCTGGTGGCTGAGCTGTTGGGTTTGTTTTCCCCCGTCTAACAGTCCAATTTGTGAAAATCAGCAGCTAGCTGATAGCACGCAAAGCAGCTCCAGGTGTTGGAGGAAAGAAAGCTCTCCACAATTAGCATTTTCCCTTTGAAATATCATCATATCTCTGAAATATTATATTTCAAGTGTCCTTAATTTTCTGCAGATTTTTATTTTGCAGTGCGAACAACATCCTTAAATACAGGGAAGAATCATCTCATCTCACAGGAAAAAGACTAACAAGTCAGAGACGTCTGTACAACCAATTCTTTAAAAACCTAGCACTTAGTCACACACAGGCATGGATATAAATATGACTCTAAGTTCAACTGACTGGGCTCATGCACCATAAAGCACAAGAAGGGGCTAAGTACCTACCCCAAAAGATGGCAGAGACAAACTAAAAATCAGTTCTGATGAGCAGGTGTTCCACACAGAGAAACACTTCTAGTCAAAATCACCCTGGGCTTCAAAAAGAGACTTTTAGAGATTAATTTCTCAGTGCTCATTTTAACATACAGAAATGAAACCTGGGTTTTCAGAAGAGGAAACTTTTCCATGGCGATTAGTTGTGTTAGAAGTAGGATATTCCTTCAACAGTACTTTTCTAGGTAATGGGATATGCTGAGGACGTATTTTGCTGCAAACATCAGATTAATGCTATTCTCAAACAGCAATATTTTGAACTGCTCCTGAGAAGGAGCCTAGGAAACTCTCGACTTTTTTTAAAAAATTCCTTAAAAAGACATGCAATCAACAATCTTCATCCTGTATCTAGCAGGTCAGGAGCAGCCCAGATTAAAAGAAATTACCAGAAAGAGTTACATTTTGCTTGATAAATAAAGTCTTGTTTCTAGTATGACAAAATGCCAACTGGTCAACCCCACTGCTTTATAGATGAGGCCCAGAGATGTGAGTGGTCTCCTCTAGTGAGAAGTAATAAAGCCAAGACTCACTCAGATCTCCCCTTGCTAAATCTATGATCTTTCCACTGTTTGATGTCTCCTATGCATCAGTGACATTTTTAGTTCTACTCTGTGTAAGTTACCTGGACTCTTTGTTGAGCGAGTTAAGCAGAAGTCGTTTGTTCTTCCAGTGCTGAACCTTTGTTAGTCTACTGTCAATTGCTACAACAAACATCTGGGATAATCAACTCATAAAGAAAAAAGGTTTATCTTAGCCCATAGTTTAGAGATTTCACTCCATGATAGTTGTCCTCCTTGCTTTGGGCAGGGCCACACATCATGGCTGGGGCACAAGAAAAGAGAAAACCACAAGCATCACATCCAGGAAACAAAAGACAGAAAGAAGAAAGCACCAGGGTCCAACAATTCCTTTTTAAAGAAGACACACCCCAACCTAAAGACATCTTCCCACTAGCCTCACCTCTTAAAGTTTCCACCCCTGCCAACAGTTCAAAGCTGGGGACCTTGCCTTTAATTCTTGGCCTTTGGGGAGCATTTAAAAGTTGAACTATGACAACCTTAAACTGTACATTCTTTTTCAAAAATGCTCACAGACACTTATCTGAATGTGTTTGCCCATAAGGATATATATTAGTTTTGCATAACAATTTTCCTACATAACAACTATAAAGAGTGGCTAGAACAATAGGCATTTATTACCTGAGTCCTTTAGGTCAATAGTTCACCAAATGATGACTCTTAGTGTTTCACAAAGGTGAAATCGAGGCATCAGCTGAACTGAGTTCTTGTCTAAAGACTTGGGAAAAATTCTGCTTCCATGCTTGTTCTTGGATCTGCAGTGTTTACTTCCTTGCAGTTGTCGGACTGAGTTCCCAGCCCCTTGCTAGCTGCCAGTTCCCAGAAGCTGCCCACCCACATTCCTTGTCATACATGGCTCCTCCATCCATTCTCCATCCATCAGAGCAGCAATGGCCCACTGAGTCCTGCTCCTGCTAACTTTCTCTGGGCAGCAAGACCAAAGTTTCTGCTCTTAAAGGGCTGATGACTTCAAATCAGGCTTACATACGTACTCTCTGAATCTTAAACTCAACTCCATCATATAAACTAACTAATCACAAGAATAAATCCTTCATATTCACAGTTCTAGGGACCAACCAGGATGCATAATGGACTGTAGACAGATGTAGGAATGGGTCCTGCGGCTCTATTAGAATGCCATCCTCCACACTATGCTATAAAGGCATGTTCACCTGCCCCCAACACTGCTCAAATGTGAAAAATAATCCTGTCTGAATCCAGAATGATAAAGTGATATGGACATAATTCAGAAAGAACTTTTAAAGACACAAATGTGTCTTTGATTAAAATTGGGCAAGAGAGAGCAATTCTTTCCACTGTAATCATTGGAGCAACAGGAGTGGAAAATATGAAAATAAATAAAAAGGGTCATCGACAGGTGAGTTTGGAGCTGATAGACTGACCCAGGGGTAGCTGGCTTTTGAGAGAAGCTCCGAATCTGCTGTGTCAGTCTCTAAGAAAATGCAGGTCAACAGTGCCTCCTGCGCTCCCGCCCTCCCTCCTCTTCTGGGGTCACATCTACCAGCACATCCCATTAAGGGCCACATCTCTCAACTCTGAAAGCAAGCACAATGCCCACACATGTTGAGTGCTCCATAAATACTAATTCATAGGAACTTTAAGTCAGAGGGGAACATGGTTATAGGCTGAAGATTCTGCTAAATTAGTCATCTATCCTCCCAATAAGGGCCACGAAACATGGAAAAGGAATTGGGAAGGTGTATTGTTTCTTTCATTTTACCCCCACTCTCTTCCTTTCCTTTCACCCTAGCAAAACACCCCACTAAGATAAAACTAAAGATGGTTTCACAATGTAGAAATCCGTAAGGATAAAGACGAGATGACACCACAACAATGTCACAGAAGCCAAAGGTCAGATTAGTCGTAAGCCACTAGCATGATGAGGCGTGGGTCCTAAATTCAACAATGGACAGAGCAGAACCATCCCAAGAACCTCTAAAGGGGTCCAGATGGAGCCTGGTAGAAATGTAGGCTCTTGGGCCCCGCTGAGCCCCTAAACCAGAACGTGCTTATTCAATCCCAGATGCTTCACATTAACTCGAAGCATTTGGTTCAGCCCTTTTAACTTTTAAACATGGATCCATTTTCATTTTCAGGTGTTCTAGGAATTCCAAATTCAAAGAAAGAACAATAATAGCGATTTTATTTACCATATGTTAGGGACCCCAATTAGAAAACATGTCTGCACAGGAGACGCACAACACAAATTAGAAACCTAATTGGACATGGTTGGGGGGGGGTGCTCACCGACATTAAATTTTATATTTTCTACATCTCTGATTTCATTTAGAAGATGGTGTCATAGTACACATATTTGTATTTTATATTGCATATATAAACTTACTGAAAGTTAGCTAAAATAACCAATTTATACATAATTACAACATGTTAATTTTAAAAACTAGTATTAGATTTCATTTTTGTGATTTAAAAAAATTTGTATTGTGGTAAGATACATATAGGGTAAAGTTAACTATTTTTCAGTGTACACTTCAGTGGCTCTAAATTCATTCCCATTGTTTTTCTGCAAGCACCATCATCCAACCACAAAACTCTTCAATTTGTAAAAATTGCCCTGAGCCCTTTAAACACTAATTTTTCATCCTCTTGTCCCTTCTCCCCGCAACCTCCAACCTATTTCTGTCTGTATCAATCTTTCTCTTCTAGATATTGGAATCAGGCAAAATTTGTCGTTTTGTGTCTGTCTCATTTCACAGAGCATCATGTCCTAAAGAGTTATCCATGTTGTTACAAGTGACAGAATTCTTCCTTTTTAAGGTTAAATAATATTCCACTATGAATATATAGCACATTTCATCTGTCAGCGAATGCTCCCATTGCTTTTATTTTTTGGACTTATTTTTAAACCAGTTTTCAAAAAGCTGTCTGTTGAGATGATGGGCAATTTTATTTTGGTTTTAGGAAACAAACTGTATCCCTTTCTGGAAATGGGGGGAGAGACAAACTGCAGGAACTAAGAGGGAGGGAACCTTCAGCCTCTGAAATTACAGACAAAAAGGACAATCACAATCACGGTCAGCTTCCAAGATAGCCCTTATCTTTCCTTCTCTAACAAGGCTAGACTACCCTCATCTGCTCAGAGGTATTTAAAAAAGTCTCATTATCTGGCAGGGAAGAGTGGAAAGAAAGCCCATCTGAATTAGAGAAAGTACTGAATTACAGATTGTTTAAAAAGCAAACCAGTTTTATTACTTTCAACCTATGGGAAGCTAACAAATTGTCAGAGGAGCCCTGAGGCTGATATTTTAATGAGAACAGGAGAATCCTATATAATTACCATATCAAGTGCTACTATGGAATTAGAGACTCTGAAGTATTTGAGGACACTTAAAAACAGTTTATACTCTAGGACTTTTAACCCCCCACCACCAGAACCACTATGACAATACTACTTAGCTCTCACTGTGCAGCATTAAGAAAGATCTACCGAGAGAAGATCAGCTTTAGATCAACACTGGGGAATTTTAAGGGATTCTACTGTACACCAACTTACAGTGACAATTCGGTGTGCAAATTTAAGAAGAAAACTGAAAACGTTTAAAGAAGACAAGCAAATTTACATCTGACTGGTATATTTAAATTATCTAGGTCTAGATAAATACTTATTTTATGCACAATCGAGAACATTAGAGAAAGGAGGAGAGAAATAATTCCCATGTTACAGTGCAAGCTTAAGAGGAAAAACAAAAGCAATAACATAACCAAAATTGGGTCATAAGAACAGGCAATCAAAGACAGAGGCAAACTGGAATACAATGAAATATCAAAACAACCTGTAAAGTCCCTCAAGCTTGATAATGTTTCATGTTGGAAGGTTGTCTACTACTCAGTTCCAACCCCTTAACTTCAAAAGTGTGGTAAGAAAGAAATGTCTGCAGCTTTGAATCACTGAATGATAGCACATAAACAAATCCAACCTCTCTCTTTCATTTGTTTTCCCTGAACATTTTCAAACTGACAAGTGCTCAAATTCATCAAAATCATTACTTCCCACCTGGATTTGGCATCCTTATAGGAGGGGGAGAAATTCCTGCTCTGCCTCATGAATATTCTGCAGAAATGCAAACAAACTAGCAATAAAAATAAGCACAAAGAAAAACTCTTAGAAACAGCACCTCTAGTCCATGTCTATGGGCCATTTTGCATCTTAAGAAGACTGCAAGGGTCTCACAGACCTCAAGACAGAGTAGGCAAAGCTCACAAATGTTTAAAATCCATCAATTCCCATATCCTAGCTCCATCTCAAGAATCACACGAAGAAAAACTGACTACTTGTGAACTGGCTTGGTTCTGTGAGCTGTGATAACTTCGATGTCATCAGAGGAGACCAGGGTCAGGGGGGAAAGTATGAAATTAGATATGGAAAGCTATGAGAGATAATTATCAAGGGAGGAAAAAATGAGAGTGGGAACAGGTTGTCCTTGAGTATTTTTATTCCCTTTATTTATTTTGGCTTATGTCTAAAAGAAAAATAAGGCATAGACAGGCATTGTCAGGGAAAATGATAATTCTGCTTGAGGAGGCATATATATATTAAACATCTTTTAATTAACCCTAGAATATTATGTAAATATATGGCCTCCTGCGTGCTATGGAGACTGAGAAAAACCTTTGGGAACTAAGCCGCCCACTGGCAGAGGGCTTACATTGAGGTAGATACAAAATGTTTCCCAGCTCTGTCCACAGCAGCTCTGGCCTGAGGGCAGCGTGCTGCCTAAGGCTTTACGCTCTGCAGTGGTAACTCTGACATCACCAAGGGTATGTCATCTGGGGTGAAAGCGGTGAGTATAGTATAACATTCAAACACCTTGGTGTAGCAGACAAAGACTCTGGAAAGAAACATAACTCCAGCGACCATGCACCCTTTGCTTGTTCACTGTCCCCAACCTTGCCTTTTCTCTCTTCTGGCCTTTCCACAGGCTCTGTTCTTTCAGACTCCTGACCTCCCCTCTGGCCTTCCTACTCCTGGAATAACCTTACCCCCCTTTTGTGCACCAGTTTAAATATCACCACCCCTTCAAGAGGACATTTTTCAAACCCAGCTATTATCCTGACCTCCTCCGGAATTGTGCTCAGAGGTCCCACAAGATACTGGACGAGTAGCATTAGTCATCCTATTGTCTGTGTCAGCAGAAATGAGTCCCCTTTTGTACACTTCCAACACAACATGTAATGCCACATGTTGTGCTCAATAAATGCTTGCTGATCTGGAGGTTCCTCAAAAAGCTAGGATTGGAAGTACTATTTGACCTAGCTATTCCACTTCTGGGCATACTCCCAGAAGAAGTGAAATCATCATACCACAGTGATATATGTGCACCCATGTTTACAGCAGCACAATTTGTAATAGCCAAATCTTGGAAACAACCCAAATGCCCATCAATTGAGGAATAGATAAAACAGATGTGGTACTTTTATACAATGGAGTACTATTCAGCTATAAAGAAGGATCACATTGAGGCTTTTATAAGTAAATGGATGCGACTTGAGACCATACTCATAAGTGAAATAAATCAAACTCACATGTGTAAACACGGCATCGTCTCCCTAGTGTGAGAAACTGAAAGACTCAATAAGATACAAAATCCCCAATAAATATGGGGAAAAGGTTCTGAAGTCCAATAATGCTTCCACTCTTTTATTTGATTGGTTTAAGTCTATTTTCTACTATTTGATTGCAATATGTGAGAAGATATGAACAGCTTTCTTGAAGAAAACAAAGGGCATTAAGGTAGCCATTATTGATTTCTTATGGTCTGATTTGAAGGCCTGTAATGATTTTGCTCTTGTTTTATCTGGTTTTATATTATTTTGTTTTGTGTGAGTTTATTGTGTGTGAATGTATGAACAACCATTTCAAAGAAAACAAGAGACACTAGGATAGCCATTGTTAATCTCCTGTTGTTATGTTTTGAAGACCTGTATTGCTTGCAGTGTTCTGTTCTGAAATGCTATGTTGTGTTTGACTCTATTCTGTTTTGCTTTGTTTTGTTCTCTTTAAAATAAAAAAAATTTAACAATGCTTGCTGAATCAGTTTTCAACCAACCCCAAAATGGAATAATTCATCTGCTCTTTGCTGGCAAAGCCTTGTTATCACCCCGGTTTATGGCATCCCTGAATCACCTTTTCCATCCAGATTCCCCTCCCATTCATATCCCAGCACTTCTGATTTATTTAGTGTTTTTCTGACGTATATGAGACATTCTCCAGTCACAGAACTGGTAGTGTTTTTATTGGAG
>RJWT010033883.1:0-13812 GCA_004365215.1 Cuniculus paca
CAGTTATTTTTTTCCTTCCTATAGATTGACTTTTCACTTGGGTTTCTTTGTTGTTGTTTGTTTTTATTTGTTTGACAAGGCTGAGAATTGAACATATGACCACATGCTAGTTGTTATGGATCAAGAACTGGTGGTCAACTTGGCACCAGCTGAATTAAATCGGCATGGTGCTGCATTTAGACAACCCACCTGAGGAAGGTTGCCAGTATAAAGAGAGATGTGGAGGGGAAGAGCAGAGGCGTTGTGGGTTCTCCTAAGTGCTGTTGTTTGGAGCCATTGGTTCTCCTGGAGGAGCTTGTCAGACTGGCTCCCCAATATGACTTTGGCTATTATTGTTGGAGGAGCTCAGGACCTTGTTGAGAGTGGCTGTGGTTCACTTTGGGGAGCTCTGGTCTTTGTGTTGAGCATCACTTCCTGGCTCCAGAGGGGAAGATGGTTGCTGTTCAAACTACAGGAGAAGTTGTCATGCTGGCTTCCTGGCATGTACTTGACTGTTCTCATTGTCAGAGGAGCACAGGACCTCGTCATTGAGGATGGCTGTGGTACTTTTCGGGGAGCCCTGGTTCTTATTTGAGCATTGCTTCTTGGCTCCACTGTAGAACCCTCAACCTACCAGCACAGATCCTTCATTCTGCTGGCATAGACTTTCTAGCTTCCACTGCTGGCCTTTGGGCCTTCTCAGAACAGACTTTGGTGTTGTGGACAGATTTCCTGCACTGTCTTGTGTCTAACACTGGGTAACCATCATAAGTAGTACTATAAATTCTGTGTCCTGATTGCAGTCTTTCTCCCTGTGATCCCTGACTATAACACTAGTCAACCACTTTACCACTGAGTTACAGTCCCAGGCCCTGTCTTTTCACTTTCTTTATGATTTTATCATACAAAACTTTTTATTTTGATGAAACCCAATTATATATATTTTTCGTAAGTGTATGCTTTTCATTTTTTTAAGTAAGAATCCACTGCCAAACATGAGGTAATAAAGATTTACTTCTGTCTTTTAACAGTTTTATAGTTTTGGCTTATACGTTTAAGTCTTTGATCAGTTTTGAATTAGTTTTTGGTATATGATGTGAGGTAAGGGTCCATGCATTCCATGTGGATATCTATTTTTCCCAGTGCTATTTGTTGAAAAGACTGTTCTTTTTCCACCTAATGGTTTTAGCATCCTTGCTGAAAATCCATTGACCATAAATGATTCGTATATATATGATATGTATAGAAATGTGATACATATATTTTTTCTTTATATAAATCATGATAGCACAATTATGTATATTTTTTGAAGAAAGGGTTTAGATTTATTTTTTCTTTCTCTTTGGATATGTAATTATTTTATCTAACAGTATTTTTATACTTTTTCTGAATTATTTCATTTCCCTACAGGATGTTATAGGCACTTTTTGTTTTTATCACCTTGGACTTTTATCTTTGCATTTTCTTTTACTATTTACTTAACTTTGTTTGGAAGTCTTAAGAAGAAAGAAAGAACTATCATCTATAAGTGAGTCAGCTCTGCCTCAGCACCTGCTGATTCTTCTGTATACTGGATTAGTCAAACGTTTTAAATAGCAATAATAAGTATAACAAAATTATGCCATTAGTTTACTGAAAAGGAAATTAAGTTTGTAACCAAAGGTTTGAGTTAACCGTGGAAAATCAATTGATAGAACAAAATTTAACATTCATGTATTTCACTCTGCTAAGGTTTAAGAATTTTTTTCGGTACTATTTTCTTCCATCAATCAACCATCAGACAACCAGAATACAACATGATACAGTTGAGCATTCCTAATCTGAAATCAGAAATGCTGTAAAATTTGAAACATGTTAAGCACCAGTGTTTTGTCACAAACAGTAAATTCTGTGCCCTATATCCTCTGACAGCTTACAGTCAAAATACAGGCACATTAATAATATTACATAAAATTGCTTTCAGGTTATTTGTGTAAGGTATAGGTAAAGCATTAGTGAATTTTTTTTTCAGACTTAGACCCTATCTTTGATATTGTATTAGATATAGCTATAGAGATAGCTATATCTATTCAAAAATAAAAAAAATTAGAAATTTGAAAACTTCTGGTCCCAAGCATTTTATTTTATTTTATTTTATTTTATTTTATTTTTTGGTACTGGGGATCGAACTCATGACCTTGTGCTTGCTGGCAGGTGCAGTGCTGCTGAGCTATATCCCTGGCTCTCACAAGCATTTTAGGTAAACATACTCAAACTGTAATAATATGATATTTACTCTGCAATTTACAAAATGCCATCACAGATAAGATAAGACAGTAATTATTCACTGCATTAAAAAAGATTAGTATTTTGAAGCTTTGAACATTTAGGTAAGTCAACCTGATATTGACCAATTATTTTAACTAAAGTTCATAATTTACACTAGGGCTCACTCTTTGTGGTATACATTCAATGAGTTTTGGCAAATGTATAATGACAATGTATATAACAGTACAATATCATTCAGGCTAATTTTATTGACTTAAAAATCTCATGTGCTCTGCCTAGTCATCCTGTCCTCTCCTGATCCCTGGAGAGGGCTGAACTTTTATTGTCTCATACTTTTGCCTTTTCCAGAATGTCATTGGAATCATACAGTATGTACCCATTTCATATCGGCTTCTTTCACTTGATAACATACATTTAAATTCTCTGCATGTCTTGAAAGTTCATTTCATTGTATCTCTGAATTCTTTTTTTTTTTTGCGAGGTGGGTACCAGGAATCGAGCTCAGGACCTTGCACTTGCTAGGCAGGCACTTGTACCATTGAGCTATATCCCTGGTCCCTTGTTGTATCTCTGAATAATATTCTACTTATGGTTATTCAGAGTTTGTTTATCCATTCATCTATTAAAGGGTATTTTGATTATCTCAAAGTTTTGCTAATTATAGATAAAGCTGCTTCAAACAGTCATGTGCAAATTTTAGTGTGAGCATAAATTTCTAGTTCATTTAGGTAAATACCAAAAAGCACAACTGCCGAATTTCATTTTCTTTTTAGGTACAAAAATGACTCACCATTTTCTATTTTCAGACATGAAATGTAGTAGCTTAAAAGTAATAACTCCAAGTGAACATCCTCCCCTTGATTTTTATAAACTATTTTTAACTTTACATAAACATTGGGAGTTTATAATACTTTTTTCCAGTTCTTGGAGTTGAATCCACTACCTCACATATAACAGGCAAGCACTCTGCCACTGAGCTGCATTCTCAGCTCCTATTAACTACTCCTGTTTAAATTAGAGATATGTGATGTGATTTCAAAGGAGTAGACACAAAGCATTTATGTCTCTGAATTTTTTCCAAAAGACTTCAGGCCATTAAGAAATGTCATCGTCTCTTTCTCAAGCCATCCTGAGAGGCTAAGAAGCTGTTTTTTGAAGTTGTGACCAGGGAATATCTGTAAACATTAAAGAAACTTAGAATCACAGTGTCCAACACTAATCACAGTGTTGATTAAATACTGAGTATTCATTATCAAGTCTTCTTTTATAATACATAAACATGGATTAAAAAAAAAGGAAATCGGAAACAAAACTCCAGCCTTTTAAAAGGTTAGTCGATTTCTTTTGCAAGGTAAAAGAGCAGGGAGAACAAATTCTCTTCAGAACTGAAATATTTTAACTGGACAAAGAGAAAACTTTTAACTGAGATCTTAATCATACTTGTGTCCTCTTTCAAAAAAGGGCCCTGTGGCCAGGAGTGTCTGAGGAAAATCTGAATGAATCTTTCCATGATTACTGTGTGATCTTAGAGCATGTTATCATTTTATATAAACATCTTTATCCATTTTCCAGTGTGCCAGGAAGCTGTCTGGGAAGCCTTCAGGACTTTTTGGGATCGACTACCTGGGAGCAAGGAATATCGTTACTGGATGAATTTATGCGAGGATGGAATCACAAGTATATTTGAAATAGGCACAAATTTTAGTCAGTCTGTGGAACATAGAGGCTTAATCATGAAGGTAAGCGTCACAAGGAGGGAAAGAATTGTACTGTTGAAGGAGCACGTATACACAGCTAAGGTGAGCTGCCTTAGGGTGTACCCTAGTCTGTTATCTCTAGCTTTGGCTTTTATAATAAACATTGTTAATCCAGAGAACAGCCTCAGCCTTGTTCATAAATGTAGATATTTGGAAATAATATTCAGGAAATATTTTTAGGCTATAAATATAGATCTGTGAGTCAGACTTTTTTGCCAAATTAATTTACATATTAATTCAGACTGGATATCAATGATTCTAATTAAGATAGAGGATATAGTTCCATTGAATAAATGTTTAGTGAAGCATAAATATGGTTGCATTTAATGATTTGTTTAATTTTCTTGTTTTACATATTAGTTTATTCTTAGTGAAGGATAAATAAGCATACATATAGACAACCCACTCATTTTCTCTTTTTCACATAGCATCCATGTATTCATAATGAGAAAAATAAATTGTTCAGACAAATGTGGCAAATTATTTATCCTGTCTGATATGCCGTGTGTCTTTGTCCATCTGTTCAAGTTTTATTTGTCTTCAGCTCGGATGTAACCTTTGTAAGGAACCAGACCTCAGTTTAGCAGATTTAGCTCCAAATTCCTTGAGATTCCACTATTCTTTCTTTATTCTTTAACATTGTAGTTCTTATATTTTATTATTACCAGTTGTATTCTTCTACTATACTATGAGTCAAAAGACAAGGATTGCCAAGTATGGTGGGGCACACCTGTAATCCTAGCACTCAAGAGGATGAGGCAGGAGGATCACTGTGAGTTTGAGGCCACCCTGGGCTACATAATGAGTTCAAGAGCAGTCTGAACTACATAGTGAGACCCTGTCTCAAAGAAAAAAGGCAACGATTATGTCATTACATGTTAGTTTTTACATTCTTATGATATAATAAATATGCAGTAGTTACTTTTGAAACAAAAGTAGGTAAGCAATAGCTACAATTGAAGTAAGCTCCAATGTATAAACTTTATGAATATTATTTCAAATATTGTGGGTAGTATATACCTTGCAAAGACTCAACACTATTTACTGAATGAGTAACTATGAGCTATTTTTATTTGAGACCAATCAGAGTACATCTTAAAATACACATCTTAAAGTAATAACATATTATCAAATTCTGTTTTAAGATTTTATTTCTAGTGGAGACACACTATTATTTTCATTTTGGTCTTACAGAGAGAAGATCTCATTATATGAAGGCAAGTTGTAGAGAGAAAATGATCTGATAAACATAGGTAGACCCAAAGACCACTTTTGTAGGGTTATAAATGTTTTTAAAGTATGCAGATTTTTGTCTGTCTTAAAATGGACATAATTTTTACTCATGGTATCTCACATTTCAAGCTGTGTATTTTTTTCCCTGTCACATTTTTAACTGCTCAATGTTTATAACTATGATGTTAGCTATCATTTATTCCATTTATGTATTAAGTTTATAGAAACAGTGTATCTAATAAATAGCTTTACAAAGAAGCACATTATCCCCATTTTACAGATAGAGGCATTAAACATGAGACATCATTATGGTCCTACACACCACAGGAAGGTATACATGGGAGAAGAATGGACAGAGAAACCGGGCGGGGGATTGCTGCCTCAGTACTCCACGCCTGAGACAATGAGTTTCCTAACCAGACCATTAGATGGAGAAAAAAAGCATGAGAGACAGAAAAGAAATAAGATTAGTAGGAACTGTGATAGACTGGAGGGGAGTAGAATGGCCCAAGAAACCTCCAACTTTCTACCTTTGTTGACAAAGATGAAGAACTAAGGCAGAGAAGCAGTTTTGTAGATGTGAGAGGGAAAATAAGTTCACATTTGAGCATATCCATTTGAGCTGTCTGTGAAATTTGAATTGCTTGATGTTTAGGTTTGACACTAAGGAGAATGGTGTGGGTTGTAAATATAGCTACAGGAATCATCAGTCCTCTGGTAGTAGTTGGAACCATGAAAATGGCTGAGATTATTCTGGGAGAGACTGTACAGTAATGTATTAGTGAGCTTTTGCATGACAAAATAACTGGGAGAAATCAAAGGAGTAAAGATTTATCTTGGCTCATGGTTTCGGAGATTTCAATCTATGGTAAGTTGACCTAGATGCTTCTAGGTTTGGAGCAAGGCATGGTGGAAACATGTAGAAGAGAAAAGCTGCTCAGTTCAAGACGACCAGTAAGGCAAGAGACAGAGTTCACTTTTATAACAAAACCCCTCTCCTACAACCTATTAAGCTATGAGTCCACAAATGGTTTAGTCCACTGATGGGGGCAGAGCCCTTATGATCTAAACACCTCCCAAAGGTCCCACCTCTGAATAGTGCTGCATTGGGAACCAAGCCTTGAACACATAAGTTTTTGGAGGATTTTTAAGATCCAACCATAACAAGTAAGAAGAGCAGTGAGTTATTTATTTATATCATTTGAGGTGTTTAGTAATAGTCTCTCAACTTCATGTATGAATTGATACATAGCACCTGAATGATTCTGGGATTTGCCTGTGTATCTAGGGAGGGGGAAACTAGGATTTAGAACTAGATTTTTAGTTTTAAGTTAGTGTTAATCTCTACCCGTCAATTAGTGTTAATCTCTACCCATAAGAAAGAATGTAACATTGGGACATAGAAGTACAGGTTAAATGTTGGGATATTCCTATATCACAAAAACAACTTGGCATATCAGTACCTGTTTTTATCATTTGCTTAAACATAAAGAATATTAACATATATTCTACTTTGTTAGTGCATTAGTGTTCTCTATGAAATAAATTTTATTCACTGTTTCATATCTCATCTTAATTCTTTGTTATTGTTGTATCTTTGTTTTCTTTAGAAACTGGTTCACACAAAGAAAATGGTAAGCAGGTGAGTGTCTGTTTTTCCCTAAATTTATGTTTGTCAAAATCGTTGTGTCATATCTACTCTAAGAATCATCCTCAATTTTTTGTTTGCTATTTTTATTAGTACATGTTGCAATACATAATGATTACATTCATTGTGGAGAATTGGCACATGTATGTAACACATCTCAATTCTTTTAATTGCGCCAAATTTATTGATTCTTATTCTATTTTCTTGCCAGTTCCTGCCAAGACCAAGCATGTGGGTAAGTCTCAAATTTGTTTTCATATCTTGAGGCCACCTCTCTTTTTAGAAAACTACCACAGACACTTTATTTACTGTTTAATCTTAGGAGGCAGAATTGTTTCTCTCTTGCTTAAGAAAACAGATTTACAGCTTGATCTATGGAATGATCCACTGTTGTTAAGGTTTACAGGGTAATATTAAAACTGTTACCCTAGTAGAGGATCTCTTAGTAGAGGCTACTTTATTAAATGATGGATGGTGTTGTGGATTACTTTTTTAACTTTATTCTTATGATCTTGAAACATAAAAGTAGCACAACCTTGATGAACCTATTTGTGCTGTGATTCTTGACTATTTTGTCCCTTAGGCATAAGGCTAAGATAATTTATGCTTCTTATAATAACAGAAAGGAGATCACACAAGATGAGATATTTTGAGCCCATAGCAGCTGAAAATTTCTATCTATCCTCAGAATATCTAGATTATGCCAGCATGTGAGTAATTACATAGGAAGGCACTACTAGGTTGAAAAAATCAAGCAAACAAGCAGTGTCCAGAGATCCAGCCTGAACAGCAGAGTTGAGACAAAGCATAGTTGAAGTATACGTATGGGTAGTAGTGAGGTGTGTATTGGTCAACTTTCCTGGTTCTGGGACAAAATACTTGACACTGCAAATTAAAGGAAGAGAGGTTTACTTTGGCTCATGGTTGCAGAGGTCTCAGTTCATGGTTGACTGGCTCTAAGGCAGAAACATCATGGCAGAGGACAGGATGGAGGAAAGTTGCTTAATTCATGGCAGCCAGGAAGTAGAGAACAAAAAAGCCAGATAGGGAAGGGAAAGCTGGACATGGTGGTGCATGCGTATCATCCCGGCTTTCTGGAGGCTAAAGCAGGAGAAATGCAAGTTGAAATCCTGACTTAGAGACTGTGTGTAAAAACTAAAAGTAAAAAAGGTACTGAGGTTGTAAGTAAATGTGAAGGCTCTGGGTTCATTTTCCCATAACACACTCACACACACACACACACGCAGAAAAGAGCCAGAGACCAGATATAGTCCCCATAGTCACACCACCATTAACCTCACAGACACACTCAGAAGTGTGCTTTAATAATCTCCTAGGCATTTCTAAATCCAATCAAGTGGTCAAGATTAACTGCCAGGGTGTATCTAGGTTTCAGTTCAGTAAGGATGAATGGAGGAAGTGTCACTGTTTTTTTGTCATACAGCTGATGATACCACTGGGCTGGATTATGCTGGAATTTGGGATTAGTCATCCACTTAGATGTGGGGCCATGTGGTTCTTTGATTGTGATCTCTTGGCTATCGGGAAGCAGAGCTCAGAGCCTCCTTGTGATTGTCATTGCAACAAATAATGAACTAAATACTCTTGTGAGTCTGACCAGTCCCAGTGGTTTTTATACTAATGTGAACTATATGATAAGAGCTCCATTGGTAGGAAACAGGTTCTGAGATTCAAATAGGGACTTGAAATAATGAGGAGCTTAAAGGACTTGTTCTAGAATTCCCCTACTAGTTATTTTAGGGTTATCCGAGATGTTTGTCCCCTTTTTATGTGATTCTATAACATTACAAAACAGGTGGGACAGCTAGGACAGGAGTAGAGGGCTTGCACGCTGGATACAGGTCTATGATGATGGAGTGCTCTGGGCTGGGGTTCTATATCACAGACGTGTGCAAGGGAAGCATTTGGCTGATGTTTATTCATTATCTGTGAATTTTCTGGACTGGTTGGTATTGACTCTCTTCTTCAATTATTTGTTTATAAACAGAAGGCCTTACTTATTTAGGAATTTTTAGGCCAGTACTTTCAATATTGACTGAAATGTGTCCCACCCTCACAGATTAATTTAATAGATTGTAACATGGCTTGAGATTTTTAAAGAGATCTCAAGGTGATGCTAATGTGCAGTAGATGCTGAGAATCACTATTTTAGACTATTAAAGATTTAACGATGAACTAATAGCTTTACTAGAAAAAGGTAAACATAAGCATAATGCATCATTCATCTGCTGGAAGAGAGTTTTCTAGAATGTGTTTAAAAACTACCAGAATGACTGTTATAGATCAACATGTTTATTTTAAATGAAAAATCATCAGTGTACACATATTAAAATGCATGTTCTTCACTGTCTATTATTCTCATGGAGAGTAGAATAGTGTTTGTCTTGGTTGCTTTCCTCTCATTGCTGAGACAGACTCCTGACATCCAAAATTAGGGAAGAAAAGGTTTATTTAGCTTACAGTTTCTGGAGATTTCAGTCCATAATCAGCTGGATCCAAGGCACAGTGGCATGGCACTGGGGCAACATTTTAAGGCAGCAGCCAGAGTAAAAAAGAGCAAAAAACGCAAGCCTCTTCTCTACCCTCAAATTATACACAGGCTACCCCCCCACCTTGAGGGTGGGTGTAACACCCATCCTGTGCCCTCCTTTGCACAGGATGAGGATATTTACAAAGTAAGAACCTTGATTCCCTGCTGAGTCTCTCAGTTAAACTTCTAAATTTCTCAAGTTGACACAATGTATCAAGTGTAACAGTGTTTATCCTATATTCATATTTTCTATTGTATGCAAATATTGCTTTCAGGAAATGGTTTTCTAATATTCTTATAGGAAATGCATTGCTTATAAAGCATATCCTCTTAATAAACCTTGTATAATAAAATACATTTTTGCTTTTTTTCCCTAAAGGCAGTCACTCCTAAACAATATTTTCTAGCCATCTGTAAATCTATTATTCTAATGTGTTGTAGTCAGGGTTTACAAGGGAAAATATTTAATAAGACACATAATTTATAGGATTATTTTGTAATATTTACCCAAAGAGTCAAATGCAAAAGAATATGGGAGATCTGTTCACTAAGAATCCAGCTGAGGGCCTGGATGCCAAAGCGATGTCCTGCAAGAGTTCAGCTGAAGACCTACAGCTCATGGCAATGTTCTGCATGAGGTCCAGCAAGAGTCCTAGAACCCACGACAATCTTTCAGGCAGTCTGTATCAAAGATCTGCATCGGGAAGGCCCAAAGGTCAATGGTGGAGGCTAGAAAGTCTGTGCCAGTGGGATGAAAGATTTGCACCAGTAGACTGAGGGATCTGCACTGGAGCCAGAAAGTGACACTAAAAGTAAGGACTAGAGCTTCCCCACAGTGAGGTTCCAAGATTCTCTGATGATGAGAGCCGCCGAGCTCATATCAGGACAACCGTGCAACAGGCTTCTCCAGGAGAATCAACAGCACACCACCTTCCCCTCCAGTTTTCTTTTATATGCTGTTGGAAATAATCCTCAGGTGGGCCATCCACACCCAGCAACATGCTAATTCAGTTCAGCTACAAATTGACCACCAGTTGTTAATCCATAACATAATGGTAGAACTAGATGGAACTTTAGACGTTATTTCATCCAACTTTCATCTGTTGGGCCCAGGGTGATTTGTCCATAAATTAAGCCTGCTCAAAGCTAACTTAATCTTTTTCTCAAAATCTGTTTTTTTTTTTTTCGGTTCCTCTCATCAACAAATAGCACCATCATATATCTAGTTAACTGAATTCCTGTCTCTTACTTTCCATTTTCTTCTATTTCTTAATAATCTCTCGATTCTACCAATGTCTTTCTGACTTTACTATACCTACGCTTATTCATGTTAGCAACTCTTTCTTAGTACAAAGGCTTGATAGTACAACTCTCTACCTTTCTCTGAGCCACTTTCAACACTGTGATTAGAGATGTTTCAAAATAATAAATCTGATCATGTCCCTCCCTTATGTAAGATAATCTAGTAGTTCTTCATTTCTCTTAAGACTAACATGGTGAATGAGGCTCTTTACAAGCAGGCCTGTGTTAACCCTCCAGTCTCGTCTGTCTATTCAAACACTTTTGGACCACTCTTGTGCCATTATGTTTCTGTCTTTGTTGCCTGGGTAACTAAATCACATTGCATTTTTTTCCCCTTAGTTTAGCCATCTTTCCTTTAGGAAGTGCTCCATGATTCATGAATCCATGATCCTTTCCTCTCAGAAAATTTGGGCTAACTCTTGCTCATTTTTATATTCCTAACGTCTGAGATATTGCCTGGCTCAAAATAAGTGCTCAATAAATATCAAATGAATAAATGAATGAATATAGCGCAACTAGGGAATAGTGGTATTAAGTTTTGCTCTCAGGTCCTCTGACTCCAAATTTGCAACAACATTTTTTGTTTGTTTGTTTTTTGTTTTGAGACAGGATCTCACTATGCAGTTCAGGCTGACCTTGAACTCACTACATAGCGGAAGCTGGCCTCAAAGTTGTGGCAGTTCTCTGCTTCTCCTGGGATTACAGGCATGCGCCGCCATGCCCAGCTGCAACTTTAATCCAGGGTTTATACTGTCCTTTATTTTTTAAATCTGTGTGCAATTTTAGGATAAAATAAAAACAGTAAGAACTCTAATGCAATCATCTTGTAGGATAGATTGATTCTACTGGAATAATAAATAGAAGTAGTTGTCAGCTTGATCTGTAGGTTTGGAAAAGTGATTGGATTTTGCTACTGTTGAATAATACTTATTTTTAACAAGTACTGCTGAGCATTGTGCTGCATGCATGTAATTCCAGTTATTCTGGAGTCTGAGGTAGGAGGATCACCAAGTTTGAGGCTAGCATGAGCAACTTTGGGAGACCTGTCTTCAAATTAAAAGAAAAGAGATGGGAATGTAGCTCAACTCTCCCTGGGTCCAATCCCCAGCACCACCAAAAATATATTATGAAACTCAATATCAGCTAAATTATCATTTCCTCTTTTACCTTACTCTTTTGGCCTAAACCAAAGACAGAAGGATTTTTTTTTTTGGAGTGACTAAACATTTTTGTTGGGAAAAAAACAGGTTGAGAAGCTTTGAACAAATGGTGAATATTTGATTGAATAAATACATGGAAAAAGTTATTAAACAAAACTTATGTTATACTTGGGAATATGGACTGCTATGGAGTAATGATAAGACGAATTTGAAGAGAAGGGTAAAATAACATCAAATGTGTAACATAACAGCAATTTAATATTTACTGAGCCCTTACAGTATACTGGGTCCTTTACATATGTATTGTGAAATGCGGAAGCCTAACACACCCAGATACGGAAAACTAACCTGAAAGAAAAATGCTCTAGATTGAACCAAATATCTAGGTTGTTGACAAAGAAAAGTGGTGCCACTACTGGTCCATTGATGCACCGCATCTTTTGCCCAGTGGAAACGCCATTTTGGGAATGGTCCTATTAGCCCGAGGGAAGGAACAGGCACTGCGAAGGGCTGACTCCTGAGACCGGAGCCTGCATAACACCAGCCTCCCACCGGGAAAAGGAAACCTTGCCTGGGAGTTAACTGCAGTCAGGGGCCCACGGAAGCCTCTGACTGCACCAGAGAAAGGGAGAGCCAGCAGCACATAAACAGACAATGCTTCCACCCTATCATCCTTTCAGACCAGAGAACAGAGTGCCTGCAACATCCTGCCCAATGCCCATCCCTCAGGGTTGACAAGGAACGCCTAAGGCAGAGGGAGGCTGAAAGCCAGCAAAGGTGGGTAGCGCAGACCTTGCTGACAGGGAGCCTCAGATTATAACCCCGGAGCACGGGGGAGGGGGCGATTGAGTAGCGCCAGACCAGAGTGGGTGTTTCCTGTTGTTTCCTCAATTGCTAGAAAGATCTGGGACAGCATGAATTCCTACTCCTGCACACCATCATGAATGGGTAAAGGAGGTCAGCTGCCAAGCTGGGACCATGAGAAGTTCCATGGGCTGGAAAGCAGAGCTCTTGAGATAGGAAACTGAAACAGATATCTTTTTATTTTATTTTTAAAAATTTTTCTCCCCCTTTATTCTTGTGTCTTGGTCCTTCTCTTTTGTCTTTTTAAACTTTCTTTCCTACTTTTTTTTCTTTACTCTCTTCATTTTCACTACTTCTCTCTTCTTCACCCTACGTGCGCGCACACACACACACACACACACACACACACACATTTGGTATCTGTAAATGTACAAAAGAGAATAAGAAGTTTCCAGTGCTTTTTTTTATTTTATTTTTATTTTTAAATTTTTTTTATTTTAAAGATAGTAAAACCCAACAAAACAAAACAATAAATTCAATCAAAACCCAACAGTAAAATTGGTACAGAATATCAAAGCAGGGTAATGGGAAAACAACAATGGCTACTATAGTATATCTTGTTATCTTCACAGTAGTTTTCCAGTCCATCAGTTATAGCAAAATCAGACCAAAACAAAACAAAATAAAACCAATCAAAACAGAATATTGAGTAAAAAAGAAAAAATTAATAAGAATAAAACAAAACAGTGAGAACATTATTAGAATTTAAAAACAAGACAGAAAAAAAACTCCATATTTACCATATTGCATACTGTTATCCTATACATGCTCAGACTGTCAACGCCATGCCTGTAAATTCAACCTAACAATGCAATCCTTCAGGTGCTTTTTGTACCTCAATTGCTATCAGCTCAGGTTGACCTCCAAACCAGCTGGTGGCTTATGGGGTGAGAGGGTTTGGTGATTTTCAGCCTACATGCTGGTAAGCTTACAGGAGACACTGACTTTTTCTCTTCCTGGGTCCCACAGGGTCTGCACAGCTTATCAGAAAGGCTGGCTAGTTGGATCCTTGATCGGCTCCTTTCAGTCCCTGCATGGTTGATTCTTGGG
>RJWT010033884.1:0-13800 GCA_004365215.1 Cuniculus paca
AAAAATTGAAAATGCATGTGCAGTAATCTCAATGGCCCAGGTTATGCAATCAGCAGCTCGCCATACCAATAAATGTCTGGAAGCTAATGGCAACCAATTTGAGCACCTCTTGTAATTGTAGAAGCTAAAGGTAACTCATGTTAATCTCATGATGTCTCAATAAATTTAGTATTAAAATATTTATATAGGTTTTTCTTTTCCTGAAGTGTGTGTACATTTTTTTGGTGGACTTTGTATGTTTCTGGGTTCATAAGTACAATACCTTGACATGAAGTGCTCACTAAAGATACTCAACTGAAGATATAAGCTAGCAGAAGAATTTACAAACAAAAGTGAGATCAATAGAAGAGATAAAAATTGTATAGCACAAAGAAAAACAAAATGAGAAAAGTTAGCATAGCCTTAAATAAACAAATAGGACTTCGGAAAATAAAAAGATGTCCCCTGCTTCTGGATAGACAGAACCAATGTTGTTAAAATGAATATAGTCCTAAAATTATTATACTGATTCAACACAGTTCCAGTCAAAATGGCAACAACATTCTTCACAGAACTAGGAAAAATATGCCTAAAATTCATGTGGAACCAGAAAAGACTTAGAATAGCAAAAGCAATCTTGGGCAAAGCAGGAAGCATCACAATACCTAACTTCAAGCTAAACTAGCGCAACAGTGATAAAAATGGCATGTGGCTGGCATAAAAAACAGACATGTGAATCAATGGAACAGACCAGAGGATATAGGAATATCCCCAGACACATTCAGCTATTTTATCTTTGCCAAAGGGGCAAAAGCATATCTTGGAGGAAAGATAGCCTATTGAACAAATGGTGCTGGGGAAACTGGGGATCTGTATGCAGAAGACTGAAGCTGGACCGTATCTTTCACCATGTACTAAAGTAAAATCAAAATGGATCAAACATCAAAACATTGCAACAGTAACATTTAAGCTACTGGAAGATAAAATAGATAAAACATTTGAAGTCATGGGTGGAGACAAGGACTTGCTAAACAGAGCCATAGTTGCACAAGAAGTAACTGCAAGAATCAGATGGAATTAAACAACAGTAACTGCTTATTTTGAATAAAATAGTAAGATGATGAAAATACCATTGTATAGTGACAATAAGGAACTTTAAAACTCATCTATAATTATTTTTTAATAGTACATACTTTATATTTTTATTTTATGGAAAAATAAAACAAAATTCCAATACAAAATAATACAATAACAGTGGTTAATGCATTGCATCTTGTTATCTTTAAAGTAGTTACTCGGAGTACAAGATGTGGGTGTAAAAAGTTCTCCATACAATATTAGCACAAACCTTTCTTTTCAATGAACTAAGAGAAACTAGTAGTGTAACTCATATTTTTTTTCTTTTCCCTTCCTTCCTTTCCCCTTTCCCCAACCCTAGTTCTGCTTTCTTTCTGAACAGTTTCTTCCCATTTCACAATATCTGTTGTACATTTTGGACCTTATGTACTCTTTTAGGTTCTCACATCAGGGAGACAATACGATGTTTACACGTGTGAGTCTGATTTATTATTTATTTTACTTACAAGTATGGTCTCAAGTTGCATCCACTTATCTATAAAAGTCTCTACTGTTGGTGGGAGTGTAGGCTGGTGCAACCACTGGAAATCAGTATGGGGATTCCTCAAAAAGCTAGAATTAGAGGTTCCATTCGACCTAGCTATTCCCCTTCTAGGTATATTCCTGGGAGAATGAAAAACATACCACAGTGATATGTGTGCTTGCATGCTTGTAGCAGCACAATTTGTAATAGCTAAATCTTGGAAACAACCAAAATGCCCATCTATAATTATTTTTAAACTTATTTTTAGACCTAGTTCATTGCTACTAGTATCATATTTTATTTTAAAGATATAAAAATCACAACATATTTAAACATTTGGAATATATGAAAACCACAGTGAGAAAATGGAACGTACAAGAAAAACACACTTCATATCCGCTGTGATAAAAAAAGATAACGAGTGTTGAAAGGAAACTGGAACTCATATATTGTGGTACCGTAAAATAGTATAGCTTCCTTTGAATATATTCTGATAGTCCTCAGAATTTTAAATGTATAACAGAATGACTCTATGGCCCAGTAATTTCCCTCCTAGATTTATACCCGAGAGACTGAAAATATTTGTCTACACAAAATCTTTTTTTATTAGTACATATTTATAGTACATGATTATGTTTATCTTGGGGAGGGGTTGTACCTTTACAAAACACACCTTAATTCTTTTTTGTCCCCTTACCCTCCCATCTCTTCTTCTTGCACTTGTTCCCCTTCTCATTTGCAGAAGTTCTATTTCCATTTTTTTTCTTTTTCTTTAATACTATTTCTCTTGCTTCCTTCCACTTTCCCATTTGACAAAGTTCTTCTCACTTCCTATTATCTTTTATTTATATTTTGGGTTTTATCCATATAAGAGAAACCATGCAATATTTAAACTTGTGTATCTGATTTATTTCACTTAACATTATGGTCTCAAGATACAGAACCTTATAGAACGATGTTCACAACATTATTGTTATGGAAACAACTCAAATGGCCATCAGTTGCTGAATGGATAATCAAATATGAATGAATATTCCTAGAATCTAATAACATTCCTGCCATTGAATATGATTGCTGCCATTGAAATTTAAGTCTACTTTTGAAGGAGATGGTTCGTATAAGAAATACTAAGACAAAATAAGCCATTAATTAGACTCCTTTCAGCTAGACACATTTCTAAAATATTCTGTCTTCAGTACTTTAAAAATTCACATTTATTGAGGACCAATTTACACACAGAATTGACCCCTTTCAAATGTAAAACTCAGTGCACTTTGACAAACACATATGGCATATTAAATGCCAGTACAATGAAATACAGAACATTTCCATTCCTTGCAAAAGTTCCCTTATGCTTCTTCATAGTGCCTTCACCCCCAACCCCCTGGAGATTATTGATCTGATTTCTGTTCTTGTAGCTTATCTTTTTAAGGTTATAATTTAAACTGAAGTATACAATATGCCTTTTTATGATGACCTAACATCTTTGGATGATCCTGTTGCATTTTTCTGAGAGTACGAGATAATGGGTTACAAGAGTATGTTCCACACGTAACCATGGATGCTTTTGTGCCAGAACATTTTGCTTCTTCTTGAACTACATTTGACATTTCACGAGTGGCAGTACAGATCAGAACCCTGGTAGCAGTTATGTATAAACCTGAAATTGGGATTTTAATTTTTTCTCCAAGGGCCTACATAGCTTAGCTGATGCTCTTACATTTACATTTTTTCTTTAGATAGAGTTGGAATCTGGGCAAATAAACAAATAGCTCTTAAGCCTTAAGAGGGAAGGCATCTCTTGTAAACCACTGTGGTTTCCGTGCCCATGATTTGAAAGATTAATGAATTTTATGGTGACATACATAGCAGAAGATGAGGAATACATTTTAGGGTATATGTTTTATTCCCCAGTCAAATGTACTCAAAATGACATTTACAATGACATGGTTGCCAGCAGAATTGATTTAAATGATTGAAAAAACTTCTGTTTTACTTTATAGAAACAGTCAAATGCTTGATGAAGATGACATATTGAATGAAGCACCCAAATCTCCTGCAATTGATTTACCTGATAAGAAAACTGCTGCCTCGCATCTGGAAGGAACCACAGAAATAACTGAGACCCAGACCACTACCACAAGTAGTTTGGTGAGAAATGTAAGATCTCATCCACTTGTGACATATTCTTCAGGTTTTTTTGAGACAGGGTCTTGCTATGTAATTCAGGCTGGCCTTGAACTCACTGTGTAGCCCAGGCTGGCCTAGAGCTTATGGTGATCCTCCTGCATCTGCCTCTGCCTCTGCCTCCTGAGTGCCAGGATTACAGGCATGCACCACCATACTTGGCTCTTTAACTTATTTTGAGCAGAAAAAGACAACTAAAATTAGCACATCAGGATTGTTAGGATTGATCTGCTTTTCCTGTTTTTAAGTTAAGCAGTAGAGAAGATCACACTGGGCTGACACTTGAACTAATTTAGATAATTAATTTCCGTAAGATATAACTAATTCAATCCACAGTTGCAGATGGATATTTTGGTGATAATTTCCTGCACAGTAAATAATTTTACAAATTCATTAAGGATGCATGGTTAGCCTTAGAAATTTATTTATTTATGTGTGCCTTTTTAGTCTTTTATAGGTGAATGCAGAGGCTTGAGTAGACAGCAATCAGATCCCGCCCAGAGAAAAAGAATCCTTCCAGCTTGGATGTTACAAGATTTAAGTGATCAAAACCTTTCAGCATCTGTCATTAGTGGAGGTAGGTTTTTGTTTCTATTAATGTTGACTTTCAGGAAAGCAAGCAGAATTAGAAAGTTTTCTTGAATAGAGTAGTGGTTGTGTAAATTGTAGTTTACCCAAAGAATTTTTAAATGAGTATATGAAGTCTAATTTAAAACATGTTTTTGTGTTATGCCATTTATCAGACACCATCATGCTGATTGTATTATCTTCTGATAATATGAAATGTATTAAAACATTTTAAAAAATTTTTGTTTGTGTCATGTCTAAGATAAAAGGCCAGAACAATATAAATAATTAAAATTAATTCAATTTAAGTTAAAAATGACACACACAATGTTCATGCTGGGAGATCCAAAGATATGACTTCTATTCTGGTATAGTTTACTGTCCTGGTAGATAATCACAATGATTTAGTTTTCTGCTGAGCAGTCCTATTTTTTTTTAAGATTTTTAAATGTGTTTACTAATTGTCTTGTTTTAGACAAAATTTTATTTATTGAGAAGTAACAAATTAATCAAGTTAGTTTGCAAAAGACTTTGTAAGGTTAGTTAGGGTGATCCATCAAATGCAAGTGTGAAGTGAGATCTAAATATATGGTGAATATTTAAATTAAAAAAATTTTATTAAAGTAGAAGACACATTGCCATTAATCACCCTCGAAATGTCCCCTGACTTTAAAGATGTCTTTCCCATCATTCTTGCCATTTTCTGAAGCAGTTCCAGAAGTTCTTCCTTTCTCTGGATACATGGCCACTTTTCTTTGTTTTTTTCTCTCTGAAGCAGGGACTGGTGGGTTCTGTTCACCTATGACTTTGCACTTGGCTTTGGCTTGTCTAACTTCTGACAGTGGCCTCTTTTCTCTTTAAGCTTTCACTGCCAAAGTGTTACTGGGCAGCTCCATCTCTCAATTCTAAATTATAAATAAGAGATCTGTTGGGCCTACTTTTAAGTCAGGTCTCCCCAGGTTCAGATTTTTTTACGTGGGTATGGTCAGAAAGCAAATAAAGGATACCTCATATGTATATATACAGAGGTTAATAAAAAAACCTATGTAAGTAGTTTAAAATCTTTTCCAGTTGCATTCTATAAAATTACTTGTTTAAATTTATTTTTAATTGACAAAATACTATATTTTGTATATTTCTGGGGTACAATGTCATATTCTATGTATGCACTATTAGAAATAGTTATTCAAGCTAACATACCCATCACCTTATCAATTTACCATTTTTTGTGGAAAGCATATTAAAAATGTATTCTTTTAGCAATTTTGAAATATGTGTACCTTATTATAGTTACCAGGTAGTGCCATATAGATCATTAAAACTTATTCCTCCAGTTTATCAGAAACTTTGTGCCATTTGGTCAACATTTTCGCTTTTCCTATCTCTCTCCCTCCTCAGCCTCTTGGAACCATCCTTTTTTACTTTGTATGAGATCAACATCTTTAGGTTTTACATGTAAGATTGAGATTAACTGGCACACTGGATTTCTAACTACAAATATATTGTGCTTCTTGATTTTGTCCTAATAATGTTACATCTGTTTGTTTTCCTTTAATGTTTAGCTTTTTAGTTTTCTCTCTTCTTTAGGGTAATTTTTATATATGCTTTGAAGATTCTTTTTCTGTTATTACTGTTAAGCCTATCTAGTGAATATTTTACAGTATTTCTGTTACTGTACTCTGCAGTTCTAAAATTCTTTTTTTTCAATAATTTCTCTTTAATGAGCTCCATTTATGAAATCATTAATAAGTGTGTTAAAGTATATGTCTGTGTGATACTTTTCAGTTATCTCAGTTATTTCCTATTCTTTTATATGGATCACATTTTTTTGTGTATTCTCTAGTGATTTTCTAATGAATACTGGATGAAACAAATGATTATTGTAGATGCTCTTGGTTTTATGTTTCTCTGAAGAAATATTTTTACTCTAATGGATAATTAACTAAATTTGATGAGGAATTCAGGACGAGACCAAATGGAGACACGACACCAGAGGAACTTTAGAAGGCAGCTTTATTGTACTAGCGGCTGATGGGAATGAATCTCAGTTCCAAATCATCAGCAGTGATTGGAGTTTTTCTGTCATTTATATATGTTTCCAAAAGGAAGTACAAAAGGCAGATAGCATAATGTCCTACAATTGGTTGCACATGTCCTTGTCATTAATTACTGGCAGGATTTACTCTTAACGGAAACAGGAACTAAATGAGGTTACTATCATAATACATAGAGAAAGAACCCATCATTTGAGACCGGGCAGAGGTGTCCTTGCAGTGATAACTCTCTGGGACTCAGAAGCAAGAACAACATTCCTTCCTGACTGAGCTACGCTTATCTTGTGTTGGCACCCAGCGTGTCAAAGCTTGTCAAGTTTGTAGCTTTCTAACCGTGGGAACAGGCAGTGTCTCCTGCTCTCATCTTTGAACAGTGTAGAAATATGATTAGTATTAGAAATATAAGTTTTAAAATTTTCTCTGCATTAAAATAGCTTCTACAAATTAAATTACTTAATTTAATGAAACCTTAATCTGTTTTCCCTGTTGTGCACAACAACTTACAGTCTCAACTTAGTTCTTTCCATATATAGCTGTGACTTTTTTTCCTGGATTCCTGAAGTTTCCTTTATGAGCATGTAGTTTAGCAGCCAGCCAAGGCTTTAGGTTGATTTTCTATGTAGGTTTTGGTTCTTGCCCCTTCCGAGCTTCCCTTCCAAGATTTTATTTCTAAAATCTTGTCTGTTGTTTGGCTATCCTTGAACACTGTCCTCTGACCATTTACAGCTGTAGCTTTCTGCCACCTATGCACTAGAGAATGCTTTCAGGAAAGCAACTACAGAGCCACAAACCTCATAGGTTGTACTTCATTTTTCAGTCATAAACTTTTCTACCTCAGTGTTTTTGTTCGTAGGTTATACTTCATTTTTCAAACATAAACTCTTCCACCTCTGTGTTTTTGTCTTCAAATAGTTGTGTTTAAAATACTTTGTCCTGAATTTATAATGGGACAACTACATCGATTAGGATATTTGCCCATGTTATGCTAAACATTGTATTTTATAAATTAATAGTTAAAATGAATGCATGTTTTAGTTGGAATGTCAATATCCTTCATGATTTTGATACTTATGTAATTCACCTAAACTTTTGATCAAATATATTATGTACAGAATATACCTTTTAAATACTAGTTTGGATGATAGCAGGATAAGAGTGTTCTGGCAAAAGTAGGTTATACAATATGTGTTATAAGGAATATGGGTTAATTTGGAGACTTTTCAAATATAAACCTAAGAGCTTCCTGGTAAAGGAATTATTTCAGTATAAATTAAAAGATTATTTGCATGCAAAGGACGTTTTAACTTAGAGGCAAATAACAAACTGGAAAACAATATACTGAGAGAGATTACCTGCCATACTTAGAAAAGATTATAAAGATTTTTAAAAATTACGTAGTTAGTAACAAAAAAGATTGTACTCAGTAAAAGTTTTGGATGTTGTAGGTGATGTGTTACAGAAGAAAAAGTACAAATGGTTAAAAAAAATAGCTCTGCTGTCAAATAGGACAGTTTAAATTGAAATAGTTACCATTTTTTATTTGTTAACTCACAAAACTTAAGCAATTGATAAGAACTAGTCCCGACAAAAGTGGGTATTGTTGAAGATTGTTGGTAGAAGTATAGTATAGTCTTTTAAAGCCATTTGCCAGAATCTCTTAAGTATTTTAATATACAGAACACTTTGATCCATAAATTACAGTTCTGGGTATTTATCACTCAGAAAGAACAGCCTTTATATTTTTATTCTTGTACATGTTTAATAAACATTGGCAAATGTATTTTCTTAAACTTAGGAAAAGTTGAGGATACATGTCACATTGTTAAGTAGTTTCTCTGGAGAATAAGATGATGACTATATTACATTTTAATGCTGTTTATACATACAATTGAGCTATCATTCATCAGCTCATAGCTATCACTTGTATCATAGCAGCTCATGCCAGTACAAGTGGTAATAGTTAAAAATAAACTGATTTATATTAATAGTTAATTTATTTTATATTTCTGTCATTTAACTGTACTTATGCTGTTTTAGGAAAAAAACTGATATCCTAGATGTAAAACTTTTGTGCCAAGTCAGGTATTTATTTTATGTATACTTCATGAAGAACACTTTAACATCAAAATGGTGTCTTTCTATATAAAAAGAAATTATCTTTGGTCTTTAAATCCTTAAGTATTTAAATATTTAAGTATTTTTCTAGTAGATAATTTGGAGTTTTGAATAACTAGCTACTTCAAATATGTATATTTAATTTTAGACTTTTGGTACATGTGTGACACTTAGAATGTAATAAACTACTATTTGGGCAGAAGATGTATCTTATTTAATTTACACTTTATACTTCTTATAATAGTAAATAACACTAGTAGTTCATAATTTTGCTTGGTTTGATTAATTTGTAACTGTTGTTGCATTTGCTTATTTATTCTACTGAGCTGTCCAGTCCTATTAGTCCTATTCCTGCCAGTTTCCAAAAATGAGATGAAATGCTTCCTAATTTGGATTACAATGAATATTTAAGTAATTTAGGCAAAGTTTAGTTTTTAGAATAGTTAGTTCATAAGTTTTTTTTGATAAATATAATAGTCCCCTTGTATGTACAGGGACTATATTTCAGTAGACACCTTTAACTGTAGATAGTACCAAGCCCTATGTATAACATTTTATCCTATATAAACATACATTCCTGAATGGTAAAGTTTAATTTATAAATTAGGCACAGTAAGGGTTTAACAACAATAACTACTAATACAATAATTATTTTGTAATAAAAGTTACATGAATGTGATATGTCTCTCAAAATATGTTATGTTTCACTTTTTCACATAAAGGAAATACTTTGTGGCTTCTCTTTGGTATATCTAAATTGCCAGCATTACTATTCTTGTGCTTTGAGGCCTTTATTAAGTAAAATAAGAGTTACTTGAACATAAGCATTGTGATACTACAACAGAGAAATTTAATGCTACAATTAAAAAATTTATAATGTGTCACTCTACTAGATAGTTTACATACCTTATCTCATATACTTCTAATACCTCCATGGGTTATTATTGGAGTTCCTATTTTGTAGAACAAACCAAAATTTAGCAAGATGAGATAAAACAGTTAAAACATGGAGCTCCTATTGGCATTTTGGCCTGGCAAACTAGGGGTGGTGGTGGCTAAAGTTCATGGTGGTCATGCAGCTTAATGATTTTTGAGATTTGCGAATAAGTATTTTCAAGTTAGCATTACTAAGTGAAGCTTTCATTTTACTTGCAATTTTGTTTTTCTTCATATATGTGTGTTTGTGTGTGCTTAAGATAACCGCATAACCCAGGGAAGTGGAAAAGAAGGAATTTGCAAAGAAAAAACTCACCAAAACATAACACAGCAAGGAAGAAAGCGAATTTCATCAGGAAATTTAGAAACAGGAGGACAAGATGCAGGAAAAAAGTGCAAAGATGCTGATCAAGAAGAGTCTGTCATTTCGTCCAAGGTGATTTTTATAAAGTTCATCATTTGATTGTTTTATCAAATGTTTTAGATACAAATTAATTATATTTTGTATACACCAAGGAGACCAAAACTGTTTTTTGTTAATGAGTTTATGAAGACGAAAACCAGTTTACATGGACTAATCCTTAGTATATGAATTACTATTTGCACTGCGGAAAACAAAGCCATTAACTTTAAAAATTTTAAGACTGAAAAAAATAGTGATCTCTTTATTTTTGTCATAATTTGTCAAATTTATCACCTTTATTCTGAAAATCTCTATGCTTCTATTCAGTTGGCCATTCATGTACATACTAAGTATAAAGAGAACAAATGTTGGAGTAGTTCTTAATAATTGGTTGCAGGATCACTTCTGTACTGATCCTAATAATATTCATAACTTTCCTTTCTTCTTTCAGGTTTTACTTAACTCTCTAGAATGATTGGTGTTCCTTGACATTGGATATTTAAAGAAAATGAGACCTTTTTATTGGATACATTTTTGAAAAGAGAGAAAGAGAGATGGCCTCAGGGTAGAAAATTCAGGGTTTTTTTTTTTCTTCTCTGCAGAAAGATGGCTTAAGGTGACAGTTTTCATAACCCCTGTAGACCACTGACTGAGGTTTGTTAGGTCCTTTTCTTTTTAGTCTTAGGAAAAATCAAAGGCGTGGGGTATTGGTCTTGGAAGACCATGTGTAGGAATATTGGAAATGTCCAAGCAGCCATTTGAGTGTCAGTCCTTTTATTTACCACCTTCACGTCTGCCTCTTCTCCCAGAGAGATGAACCAGCCTGTTAGTGGAACCACTCTTCCAACTAGAGAAGTGAGCCTAGTTCCTATAGATTGAGCTCCTTTGCTTACTTATGGAGTCATGTTTAATAAATGAAAACAGAATATATTCAGGCTTATGAATATTTACCATAAAACTTACTAAAATAAAACTTATATAAATGTTGGGGCTTCATACACTCTATTTTTTGAATTCTGACGTATCAATTGATGCTGCCTTTTCTCAAGAAATTATTTTGTTCAGAAGAAAATCTTTAACATACATGTCTTACTATGTTTATCCCAACTCATAAAATTTGATAATCATGAGAAAAATTTTAAGGAAAAATATTTTAAGGAAAAATTTTTAATTGATATGCAAAGAGTAGCAGTAAGTATATCCAAGATACTCAAGGTATTTGTGAGGTTTTGATGATACCAAGGGAGTATGTACAGTCAGGTTCTAGGAAAGCCTAAGCTCTTCTTGGCTGATTGCTCTTTTTATTCTGGCTTGTGTCTAGATGTCCCTCATAGGTGGGGCTTTTCAGAGGTGGCTAGATCTAAAATGTGTGATGCTGGAATTAAGTATGTGATGCTGGGATTAAGGGTGATGACTAAATTAGTTCACCGATTGGTTTGGTATAGTTTGACTTACAAACGTTTTGTCCTCAAAGGATTCATGTTAAAACTTAATCCTCAATGCAACCATGTTGGGAGGTGATTAGCTCAAGAGGAGCCTTGTGAACACACTCCTGTGAGTGTGTTAAAGCGACTCTAAAATGGACTTGCCAGAGCGGGTTTGCTTCTTTTGCTCCTCTGCTGTGTGAGGGCACAGTGTTATTTCCCTCCTGCCTTTCACCTTCTGTCAGTGAAGATACAGTAAAAAAGGCCCACTCCAGATGCCAGCACCTTGATCTTGGGCTTCCCACACCCCAGGGCTGTGAAAGCATAAATTTCTGTTCTTTATAAATTACTGAGTCTGTGGTATTCTGTCATAACAGCACAAAATGGACTGAGGATATTTCTATTGATAATCTAATTATCAATTTCTATTGATAATCTAATTAAAAGATATTTCTATTGATAATCTAATTAGAAGTCTATTGTAAAGGGACCCTGACACAACCAAAGCAAAATGGTATTTGTGAAAAATATCCTATGTCTATTGCCAGCACAACACTTAGTGGCTTAACCCAACAATGATTTATTATTTCTTTAATTCCATGCATCAGATGGGCTCATTTGCTTTTGGTGTCAGCTGCGATTTGTTTAGCTGCACTGGCTAGATACAGTGGTGGTGAATCTTTTAGAGCTTTCAGTGATATAAACAGTCCTTGTGCCAAGGGTCACCACTACTGCCTACAGCATTCAAGATGGCTTCACTCATGATTGGTGCCTCAGCAAGGGCTGATGGAATAGCTAGAATCTGCCCAGTTTTGCTTTTCCTCCATATACCCTTCACTGATCTAGACAAAACTTCACCTGGCAGCTGAATCCTGAGTTGGTAAATAGCAGCTTCCAGATTTTTAAGGCCTAGGACTGGAACTGGTGTGGTGTTACTTCTGCTACATTCTTGTGATTTGAACAAGTAACAAGGTCCCAAGTAAATAGGACAGCAGGTAGAAGAGCAAAGAAGATAAAAATATGAGTTGAAAATTCCTAACCCAAAAATGCAAAATTTGAAATGCCCTGAAATCTGAAACTTTGCATACTGACAAGACACTCAAAAAGTTTTGAATTTGGGAGCGTTTCAGATTTTTAATTTTCAGATTAGAAATGCTTAACTGGTAAAACCTATGGAAATATCTCCTTTTATGCCCCACCAAAAACAATAATAACAACAGCAGCAACAACAACAAAAAATCATCCTGAAATCTGAAATGCTTTTTTTTTATTTTAAAGAGAATAGAACAAAACAAAACAAAACAGAACAGAACAAAACAAAACAAAACAGAATAGAGTCAAACATAATATAGCATTTCAAAACAGAACACTGCAAGCTATACAGGTTTTCAAAACATAACAATAGGAGATCAACAATGGTTACCCTAGTGTCTCTTGCTTTCTTCAAAATGGTTGTTCATACATTTTCAGACAATAAACTCAAAACAAAGTAGTATAAAACCAGATAAAAGAGAATAGCATTACAGGTCTTCAAGTCGGATAACAAGAAACTAGCAATGGCTACCGTAGTGTCTCATTTTTCAAAAGAGCTGTTCCTATCTTCTCACATATTGCCTTCAAATAGTAGGAAAGGGACTTAAGCCAATCAAATCAAAGAATAAAAGCACCATGGATTTCAGAACCATTTCTCCATATTTTTCAGGAATTTTGTATCTTATTGAGTCTTTCAGTTTCTTAAACTAGAGACAATGCGGTGTTTACACATGTGTGTTTGGTTTATTTCACTTATGAGTATGGTCTGAAGTCTCATCCATTTACCTATAAAAGCCTCAATGTGATCATTTTTTATAGCTGAAATAGTCCTCCATTGTATAAAAGTACCACATCTTCTTTATCTAATCCTCGATTGATGGGCATTTGGGTTGTTTCCAAGATTTGGCTATTACAAATTGTGCTGCTATAAACATGGGTACACATACATCACTGTGGTAAGATGATTTCATTTCTTCTGGGAATATGCCCAGAAGCAGAATAGGTGGGTCAAATGGGACTTCCAATCCTAGCTTTTTGAGGAACCTCCAGACTGATTGCCATAGTGGTTGCACCAGTCTGCACTCCCACCAACAGTGGAGAAGGGTTCCTTTTTCCCCACAGCCTCTCCAGCATTTATCGTTGGTGGTTTTCTTGATCCTGGCCATTGTTGATTCTGGGAAGTGTTTCCCGTGCAGTTTGACTTTTGTTCAAGAATTCTCCACCTACCCCTATGTTTTCAAGATTTCTACCTATTTTGTTTTCCAGCAGATTTAGTGTTTCTGTTTTAATGTTTAGATCTTTGAACCATTTTGACTTTAGTTTAGTGTATGGTGATAGGCTTGGGTCTAATTTTAGTTTTCAGCATATGGCAAGCCAGTTTTTCCAGCACCATTTATTAAAGAGGCTATCTTTCTTCCAGTGAACATGTTTGGCCCCTTTGTCAAAGATAAGGTGGCTGAGTGTGTTTGTACTTGGGGTTGTATCTTCTAATCTATTCCATTG
>RJWT010033886.1:0-13804 GCA_004365215.1 Cuniculus paca
TTCTATATGCTTCACTTATCTGTATGTCAGTTTCCTTTCCCATGTTTGGGAAATTTTGAGCCATGACTTCTTTAAATAGTGATTTTATTTCATTTGTGTTTTCTCCTTCTTTTTCCTTTACACCTATTAGTCTTATATTGTTTTTCTTTGCGTCATCTTGCAACTGCTGAATTGCTAATTCCTGATTCCTTGTTATTTTAAAAAGGTGTTTCCTTTCTTCCTCACTAGCTGCCATCATGTCTTCGAGGTCTGAAATTCTATTTTCACATTCATTGAGGCAGCTTTGCCAGCTTTCGATGGCCTTCTTGATTTCCTGGATATCTCTTTGAATCTGTTTCATGCATTCTAATTCTTTCTTGTATTCTTCATTCAAGATTTCCATCCTTTTGCAGTGTTCATCTATTTTTCCAACTATATCTTCTTTAGCTGTGCTTAGCATTTTCTTCATTACATTTATCATCTCTTGTTTTACCTGGGAAATCATTTCTAACCTCAGTTCCTTTAAAATTTCATAGAGTTGTTTCTTTACTTCAGTTGCTATCATTTCTTAAGTTTCAGGTGTGTGGTTCATATTTTCTTCTGTGTCTGTGTCTCTTTGGCTTGTTTGGGAAGGACTGGAGGTGCAAGCTTGCATTTTGCTCTTTCGTTTTGTCATTTTCCTGTATTCCACTGTGGGAGGTGAATCCAGTGTGCACAGTTGAGGTGCCAAGGCTAGATGATGCTCACAATGCACACCTTCAGCTCCAGCCAAGACTACCACTGTGGCTGTTCTGTTGCTGGGCAGTGTCTGGGCGGAGCCCAGGCAGGATGTCAGGGAAGCTTCGAACTTCCTGTGCCAATGATGAAGGGGTGCAGACTACTACCTGTCTGTTGGCAAGGTCCCAAGCTGCACAGCCAGGTGGAATTCGCTGTGTGCACCCCCAATGTGAGGCCCAGAGAAGCAGCTGCCGGGCCTCTCTGGGTGAATGGGTGGGGCCTAGGGAGGACCCCAGGGACGCCGTGAACGTCCGTGGCTGATGGAGGATGGACACAAACTCCTACCGGTGTCTTGGTGAAGTCCCAAGCCGCATAGCCAGGCAGAACTCGCTGGTCCCACCTGACGTTCTTTTTAGTATCAGAAGTTACATGCAGTGAATATCATTTTTAGTGCTGTTAATTGTATTTTTACTTGGTAGAGCTGGTGCTTGCTAGGCTTCTCCACTATGAAGCTACTATTTTACCTTTTATAGTTAATAACCATTTGGATACACTTGAGACGTGACAGCTACTTTCTTAGTAAGGGCAGATGTCAGCAACTGTTGTCATGCTCCTAGCACCTATTGCTGAAGTCATGCTCTGGGAAAATCAGGGAAGCTACCTTTTTGAAACTGGGCTCAACTGGTGGAAAGGAGGCTTCACCTTGGGTGTGGCTCTGCTGAGAACACTGAGGCCTTTGCTGCTGGGTTCTTCTCAGAAGGTGGAAGTCCTACTCTGAGAGAAGTGAGCCAGAACCTGTTCCTACTGTACCCATCCACCAAGCTCTTGGCTGGTGGGCAGATAGATCATTGAAAAGTGTGTCATTGTCCCTCCTTTACTCCAGAGCCTTGGCCTAGAGACTGTGCCCAGGGGAGAAGCACAGCTAAAATCAGATGGTGCCTGCCAGAACTGACTTCACTGGCAGCTCCATGTGGGGGAAATGAAACCTGCAGATCCTCTCTGAAGCAGGGCAGGTTGTGGTGAAAAGCAACTGGGAGATGGGTGCAGACTTTGGGTAAATATACAGGTTGCCTCACTTTTCTCAAGAAGAGAGGGGAAGCAGACGACTGTTACAAGGCTACTTAGGGATTGCTAATACTTCAAGCATTGGCCTTGACAACTATTTGAATTATTTTCTGAAGGAATTTATGATCAAGCTCACGGTTGAAAGGAGTAAAGCAATCAGCAAGGGAATAGAGAGATCCTTGATAAAACTTGTCATCCCAAGGTGAGTAAGGATATATCAAAGTCTGTGGACCTTGAGAACCAACATCAGAGTTTTAGTCTTTGATGGGAGAAATCATAATATGTGATTCTTTTTTTTTTTTGGTACCAGGGATCGAACTCAAGACCTTATGCTTGCCAGGTAGGTGCTATATCCCTGGCCCTCTTTTGTTTGTTTTTTGAGACAGGGTTTCACTATGTAGTTCAGGTTAGCTGGCATCATACTCATGACAATCGTCTTGCCTCAGCCTCCCCTCAGGCTGGGATTACAGGTGTGCACCACCACACTTTTTTTTGGGTACTAGGAATCAAACCCAGCCTCGCACTTGGCAGGCAGGCACTGTGCCACTGAGCTGCATCCCTGGCCCTGCTTTTAAAAAAATTATTAGCATGTTTTATTACATGTAATTAACTACATTCATTGTGGGGAGTTGGTATATATATGCATGTAACATATCTTAATTCTGAATTCTTCTTTCATCTCCTTCCCCAAACCCTCCTCCTTTATCTCTTAGTCCCCTTCCCTTTTATAAAGGAACTATTTCCCTATTTTCTATTATCTATTTTTTATTTTGCTTTTTAATTTATTTGTATTTTAGGTTTCTCATATATGAGAAAGCACACAATATTTAAGCTTGTGTGTCTTATTTATTTCATTCAATATTATGGTCTCAAGGTGCATCCATTTTCCTACAAATGACTCAGGTTTATCCTCATTCATGGCAGAGTAGCACTTTACTGTATCTAAATACCACATATTCTTTATCCTTCACCTGTTGATGGACGTATAACTCACTTCCAAGATTCAGTTCTGCTAGTATAAACATACGTGTGCATGTATCATTCTAACACGATATCTTTAACTCTTTCAGGAAGATAGCCTAAAGGGAATACCTAGGTCCAAATTTTTATTTCTAGTTTCTGAGGAATCTCCATACTGGTTTCCATAGTGGTTGTACTACTTCACATTCCCACCAACAATGTAGAAGCTCTCTCCCACCAGCAGCCTCACCAGCATTTGTTATTATTTGATTTTTTGATGATAGCCATTCTTATTGTTTCTTGAGTAAGGCAGAGTCTCAGTGTTGTTTCATTTCTCTAATGGCCAAGGATGCTGAACTTTTTTTCATGTATTATTGGCCATTTGTACTTCTTCTGCAGTGGCTTTTCTTGGGAGTATCTATATTTTTGAGTTCTTTACATGTTCTAGATATTAGTCCTGTGACTGCTGTAATTAGAAAAATTTCTCCCCATTCTGTAAGTTTTCTGTCATTAACCTACTATCTTAAAATGCCAGTGAGCCCTAAAGAGCTTAAAATCCTTGTACTTCCTTTTAGATATTTTGAGGTCTAAGGTCTAGAGGAGAGGGAGAGGGAAGAGATAAGGGAATTGATCAGTTTACTGGTCAAGAAGAGAATGTCCCACATTTCTGATTATATGTTGAAACTTTTGATTCATTATCCCAGTGGTTGAGGTGGAGTGGGCGTGCACACCTATAATCCCAGGACTCTGGAGGTTGAAGCAAAAGAATAACCGTGAGTTCAAGGCCAGCTTGTCTTGAAAAAACCAAAACACACATATATGCATGTGCATGTGTGCAAAAAGGTCCCCGTGGTTGACCAGCAGGGGCCACTGCCTCTGATTTATGAATCTACTTTCCTATTAACCACAACCAATACAGAAGCCAGTACTCCTCCTCATATACTGTCCTATTCCCACTTTCTCTGCTTCACATTATCCCACTCTTATCTAATGTCAATATAAATAATTTGCATATCCCCCCAACTCCTTTCTCTGTCTGTCTCTCCTGTCTTTTGCTTTCCAGACATTGTCTCACCATGTAGTCTAGGCTGGGCTTGAACTCATGGTGATCTTCTTGCCTCAGCCTCCTGAGTACTGAGATTACAGGCATGTACCACCATGCCTGGGCTTCACTTCAAGAGTATTTCATTAAATATGTTCAAGGTCAGCCTGAACTACATAGCAATACCCTGTCTGGAAAAAAATTTGAAGTTGGTCAAAGGACACTAAATTTCAGTTAGACAAAGAGGAATACGTTCAAGGAAATATGGTGACTATAAAGTTACTGAGATTTTAAATTCTCATCAGAATAAAAACCCTAAGTATGTGAGATAATTCATTTGTTAGTTACTATCAGCCTACATAAAAAGAATTGCCATTCCCTTCTAATCATGCTACCAGTTCCCATTTATTCCCTTATCCCTTCCCTTCCAAGAAATCAGTAACATTAGTTTCTGGTGAATGCTTCTTGAATTTCGTTTGCAAAGATGAGCAGTTATAGTTCTTATATTCTTTTTTTCTAACATAAGAGTAGTATAGTACACTTTTGCCTTTAAGGAAAATTAACTATAAAGTCCAGTGATACAGTGCATACTTAGCATGCTGAAGGTCCTGAGTTTGATTGATTCCAGCGCCATCAAGAAAGTCCAGTGAATTTAGCATGAAGGCCATTTGATGACCTGAAGCAAATGTTTTTCTGCTGAAATGGTAAAGGGCGGATTGAAATGGAGTAAACCTGTGATCTAAAGGAAGTGAAATACCAACATACTGTATTCCACCACTACTAAATTAACTTTAGTAAATGCGAGCAGGAGGGGACTCAAACTAGAGTTGCCACATGTAAAATCAATTGTTTCCTTTTAGAAGAGTCATTGAGGCCGGGCGTGGTGGCTCACACCTGTAATCCCAGCACTCGGGAGGCTGAGACAGGCAGATCGTTGTGAGTTCGAGACCAGCCTGGGCTACAAAGTGAGCTCAAGGCCAGCCTGAACGGCATAGTGACACCCTGTCTCAAAAACAGGGCTGGGGATCTAGCTCAGTGGTCTAAGCGCCTGCCCGTTAAGCGCAAGATCGTGAGTTCAATCCCCGGTGCTGCAAAAAAAAGAAGAGTCACTGAGTCTGTGGGAACAGGACAGTAGGTGTGCCCAAATCCTTGAATCATAAAGCCAGCACACAGACATCTTACCTAACCATGCTGCCTCACCTAACCTGTTGTACTCTTGATTCTTGAGGCTAATGAGGAGCCCCAAACACTGCATAGGAGTGGCACTACATACCAGGGACTTCCCCCAACAATCTATAGCCCCACCCAAAGGGGCAGAAACAAAGGATAAAATAATCTGCTCTGAGCCTATCATTCCTCTCAGGTGATTTTATTTTTACCAAACCTCAAATCAGATTTGTGTGCCCAATGTACAGAAAATACCAAACACTGAACACCAGTCCTAGTAGAGACAGTTTAATCAAGAAGGTACCAACCAGAAGATGGGAGATAAACCTCCAACTCATTATCTCCCAGTAAGCATGATTATGGATGACAAAAGGGAACGGGAACAGAGGAGTCTGTGGGAGGCAAGGAAGCTGTAGTTTGCATGTTCTGATATAATCAAGGTTTTCAGACTTGATGCTAGTGGCCATCTGGTGAAAAATGGCACAATCTATGGTTCTGCAAAACGAGTCGGTAATATGTCTTATGATGCCATTAGTTCAGCCTTCTGCAACAAGGACAAGGTCACTGACTGATAATTGTAGGAATATGGACGGGAAGTATGTGTGAAAGGTTTGGCTAGTTTAACGAGAGGAAAGAATGTGTTGTTTGGTTTTTAAACTTTTGGGAGGGAGAATGGTTCAAGCACTTACAAGAGAAAACATTTTTAAAAATTTCATTATGGAGGCTTAGTTACAAATCCTATTTTATCATTCTTAAATTGGGTGGGAAAAGGGATAATGATGATCTGGTTATTTTCCTGGTGAGCAAAGGTGGAGGATGATGAAGGAATGAAATTTTTCACCTGCATATGTGGGGTAAATTTAAGGCTCTGTAAAATCACAGCTTGAGCTCTTTTAACAACTGTTTTGCTGCAACATTTTGAAGTGCATTTATATTGTAACATAATTCACAAATAAGATCAGTAAACATATTTCTAAAGTAGCCCAGAAAAAGACAGGCTTAATAGGATTCAAGAAAACGATCCTGAGAACCAGCCATTTATTACTTTAGTACATGTATCTTCCCATAGTACATGTAGCTCCCAGTACTGGGGATTGAACCCAGGAAGCAAAGTATATTGCTAGGCCTTTTTATTATCTTAATTTGAGAAGGAAATTAGTCACAAGGTCTTGCTAAGTTACCCAGGCTGGCCTCAAACTTGTGATTCTCTTACCTCAGTTTACTTTTCCTAAGGATTCTATTTCTTTTTGTTGAGCAGCTAGTTTCTTTACCTACAACTTCCAGAGTGCCCGATTTTTTTTTTTTTTGGTGGCACCAGGGATAGAACTCGTGACCTCATGCTTGCCAGGAAGGTGCTTAGGCCACTGAGCTAAATTCCCGGCCCTTGTCTTTTTGAGACAGAGTCTCACTATGTCGTTCAGGCTGGCCTTGAGCTCACTTTCTATCCCAGGCTGGTCTTGAACTCACAACGATCCTCCTGTCTCAGCTTCCCGAGTGCTGGGAATACAGGTATGCGCCACCAGGCCTGGCTCAGAGTGCCAGATTTTAAACCATATGTTCATGAGTTCATAAGCTCCAGCAAGGCAAGAAGGGTCTACTAAATGTATACTAAAATCCATTTTCCCAGTACCCAGGAAAATAGAAGACTCATGCTTTTCATTGATAGTGTTGAGTATCAAAACCAGGGTTTCTGTTTCTGTATGCTTAGGTAAGTGCTCTACCATTATGCTGCATAGTCTTTTAGTTCTTAGAGAGCTGGTCCAGTGGTTAGTTTCTTGGGATTGGTGGATGGGAAGAGGCAGGGCCAGATACCCCAAAAGAAAAACTTACCCTATTCTCTAGCAATCTAGACATATGGTTTCTTCAAAGCCCCCACAAACAGGCAACCTATGGTAGCACATAAGAATCTTGATAAATTGCTTAAATTAAGTCTCAGGACAAAGCTTCCTGGATTAGCTCAAACCAAGGGTCTATAACTAGTGGGATCTGACCCTTTTGGTTAGTGTTAGATTTGTTGAATGCCAAGATAAGAGTCCACAGTTATTTAGATTCAGTCAGGATAGGCACATAATGCTGGCTTTTTCTCACACAAAATCTAGTTGAGCTGCTATTGGGAAGTGACAGTCTATTGATTATAGCAATATAAATAGGCTCATGACAATTTAAAATCTCAGGGTATAAAGGTAAAACTCAAGCTTCTCTGTGGAGTTTAAGAAAAAACCAACAGAATATGAGGCATTAGATGGTTGTCTTACTCAGTTTTGTTACTTTGGAGGGCTTTTATCATATCTCGTAATAAAGTTAGGAATGATGGAAAAGTTAGTTATGGGTAAAATCAAGGGGTCATTATAACCATGAACTGAGAGGCATTTTGGATGACACATTCCACTGTATTAATCACTTTCCCATAATTTAAAGAAGACCTTTATTTAGGCAGTTTTCAGAGGATTCAGTCCATGGATGCTTTGCTCCCAGGCAAAAATGGCATGGCAGAGGAAAGCTACTACCCTGTGGAAGCCAGGAAGTAGAGAGAAGGGAGGAGATGGGGACAAGAATATACTCTTCCGGGTCACATCTGTGATCTGCCCCCTTCAGCCAGGTCCCATCTCCTAACAGCATCTTTAGTTATGAACTCATCAGCAGATTAATGCACTGGTAAGTATAGCACCCCTGTGATCCAATCACCTTTTCAAGTGCCACTTTTGAACATGAGACTTTTGGGGGGACATTTTAGATCAAAACTGTAATACATATAATCAGTTAAATTGAGAGTTATTTTCTCATGCAAATACAAGGGGCTTATATACAATAAACAAAACAGTGATCACATTGGTTAGGGGAATGACAAAAATGTAGCTAATAAGAAATAATTATGTTAGTAATAATGTCATTTTGAAGAGAAATCTGAAGTCTGTGATGCATCATATGTTCAGTCTTTGGCAGTTTTGAAGTCTGGCTGTGGCAGGGCAAGCTTGACCTGGGTGTGATGTATCCAAGGTTCAATTTTCACAATTAACAAATGAGTGTAACAAATGAGTAGTTAGCACATCATCATAGGTTCCTTCAATTTGATACCACATTGGGTTCTCAGGTCTTTTTTTCCCTCCCAAGACTTGAGAAGGACTCCGTCTCCAGCCTTAAAAGGGGCAGAGACAGGTATCTATGGGGAATAACAACCTATTTGATACAAACTCATAAGCATAAGTTAAAACCTCACTTAAGGTTTTTAAATACCCAGTATTGTGATTTTCTTTCCTTGAGTTAGGTCTCCTTTGGGTGGGAATACCTGGAATGGTCTCCCATTCCTTAATTCACATGGGCTCAACTGACATCTGCTGCTAGGTGATACCCTTACCTGAAACAAAGCAATAAGCAACACTTTATCCCATGTCACTTTGGTCTCTTGGCAAACTTTTGTAATGTTTTTTTTTTTTTTTTTTTTTTTCGGCACTGGGGATTGAAATCACGACCTCACACTTGCCAGGCAGGCGCTTTTTAGGTCACTGAGTTAAATCCCCAGCCCTTGTTTTTAGACAGGATCCCACTATGCTGTTCAGCCTGGCCTTGAGCTCACTTTGTAGCCCAGACTGGTCTTGAACTTGCAACGATCCTCCTCTCTCCTCCCGAGTGCTGCGATTACAGGCGTGAGCCAATATACAATGGTTCCTTTTAGTATGATTTATCTTTCTGGTTGATGGTGGTTCCCATGAAACACATAATTTTCAGGTGATGCCTAAGACCCCGACACTCCTTGAAGCTATTTTAGTCATAAAATCAGCTCCATTGTCACTTTATATAGATATAGCCAGCCCTTATCTACGAATAATTATCTCAATATGGCTTTAGTTATTTCAGAGGACTTTTCTGTCCTGAAGGGATAGGTTTCAACTTACCCACTAAAGATGTCTATGCAAACTACATAATGGCAGGGTCTATTTGCCAATCTTCATAAGAGATTCATCCTCAGTGTTCAATTCTTCCAAGTCTTTGGGTTATTTCAGCAGATTATACACATAGTTGGTGAATGTGTGGACAACTCTTTGTAGGTTGGGGTCTATCAGATACCTCTGGACCCACGGAAGGGTAGTAGAGGGCACGGTGGGTGGAGTTCAGAGTTCCTTTCATAGAGCCTCTGTATGGAGGACAATGCATTAACAATGCATTTCCGATGAGACTGTTCTGGGGAAGAAATCTTTTTTTTTTTGTGGTACCAGGAATCAAACTCAGGACCCTGCACTTGCCAGGCAGGCCCTTATGCCACTGAGTTACACTGCGACATCTCTGGCCCTCTTTTGCTCTTTTTAAGTCTTAAGGATATAATGGGGGATGGGGGTTAGTATTGATCGAGATCATTTTATGGGGCCAGTGAAATCTTTCTGGCAGCTTGGTCAGCCAATCTGTTTCCTTTTCATTACTTTCTTTGGTTTACTTTAACAGTTTATAACAACCATCCCTATAATCCCAGCATTCAGGCCAAGGCAGAAGGATTCCCATGAATTCAAGGCCAGCGTAGGTTACAAGGTTAGCCTGAACTACATAGCAAGACCTGGGAGGCTGAGGCAGGAGGATTCCCATGAGTTCGAGGCCAGCCTGAGCTACATAAGCAAGTTCAAGGCCAGTCTGCACTACACAGTGAGACCCTGCCTCAAAAAAAAAGAAAAAAAAAATACAATTCAGATCTTAAATTTCTTGGCTTCAAGGGTAAAATCTTCAAGAAACATCCTTTACCTGCCAAAAAGGCTGTTAAATAGGAACTTTCCAAGGTACAGGGACATTTTTTTCCTAACTGGAAGGAAACCATTACCCATGGAGAATGGCATGATCTCATTAGACCTTGTTTTATTTTTTAGACCTTGTTTTAAAAATGATGGCAGGAGTGGCTCTATTCCTTTTGGTCCCATCCTCTGTGTCCCTTCTTTTAAGGAAACTAGACTTGCCAACAGGCTTTCAACCAGATAAAGGAAAAACATCTTAACCATTCCAGCTCTGAGCCACCTAGGTTTAAAAAAAGTGTCCTGATCTTTCTGTACATGAAAGAGCAAAGAATAAGTCTTGGGGCATTAACTCACTCTTGGTTGTTTTTTGCTGTCCTGTGGCTTACTTTTTAAAGGGATACTGTTTTAAGTATTTTATGGCCTTTCGTTAGCAGTACTCAGACAAGCGTGGCAGTTCAGGCAATTCTGGTTCTCATCCACCGATATATCCCTTTACCTGCATCCACGTTTTCTGGTAATTCCAAGGGCTCCACTGCATCACTCTGTGGCATTAGCACCTGGAGGGTTCAGGCATGTTCAGGTGAAACATCTATTTCTAGCCAACCTGATGAAAAAGTTACCCAAGCATTCAGTTTTGCAAGTAAGTCATGGCCAAGTAGAAAAGGTGGACATTCAGGCATATATGGTCCATTTTAAATTCATGTAAAGAAGGTAGCATTCCAAAGGTTTTAAAAAAGGCAGGATTAAGGCCCTTAGTCATGATTCGGCCCTATAGCCATGATTTAAATCAGGAGATAGGTAGATGTTAATGACAGAGTAAGTGTCCCCAATATGTATCCACAAGAAAGACAATAAACTTGTTCTCCACTGTTGTCTGTACTCAGGCGCCTATGGAGATATGAAAGGCCATGTTAAATTTAAGGAAGCTCATAGATTTTTCATTCTTCATCTGAAATTCCTCTTAATTCTGACATTTGGGTAGCAGAGTTCTTACTTTTTTTTTTCTAATTTTTTCAGTTTTGGGAAATCATTAATCCGGTGTCCATCCTTGCAATAACTGCACTCATTCTTTGCCTGATGTTTACTGTCTTTGAGCTATCCTCATAATCCTTTCTGCTTTTCCTTCTAGGTTTTTGTGATTGTTGCTATCAGCAAGGAAGCCTGTTGTTTCATTTTCCATTGTTTCTTCAAATCCTGCGCTTGGTCTGTTATTAAAAACCTTAAAAGTCATTTCTATTAGGTGTGAAGTTGACATTCCTGAAGCACCATCACCTTTTGTAGTTTCCTTTATGTATCAGCAGCACTTTGACTGATAAAAATCATGTGTACCATTTTTTGACGTTTTGGACCCTCAGCACTGATATTCATATATTGTTGATACACCTGATAGATGGTGCTCCAAAAATTCTGAAGAATCCTCCTGAAGTTTTTCAGTCTCCTGTACGTTGTCATTTAAAATGTATGGGAGGCTAAACAAAATAAAAATTAATACTCTTTGGAGACTCATCTTTGAAATCCCATTAATAGGCTTCTCCTATAATTTCTGAGATGGGGCAATCCAGGATCATTTGTGTCCCGACTAGGTTCTATTTTAAGGGCAGTTTCACGTGCCAATGGTCTAGCAGTATTCACTGGACACACTAGATGGAGCCATTAAGATGGAACATAATGTTCACAAGAGCCAAGTATCACTGCAAGTAGGGTGACAGGTAGCAACAATGGAGGCAAATCTTCCATGGGGGATGGATTGTCCAGATACAAAGAACCACTATTTTTTTTTCCCAATAAAAAGAAAAGAATAGCATAATATATCCAAATTATTCTAGATGGTTGTCTGTTTACAATCAATGCCAAATTATTTCAACAGATTGCTCTGCCCAGGCACGAGGACTCTGGCCAAATTGGGTACCCAGATAGGCACAGGAAAGAGACACCATTTCAGGTACCCCTCTCTCCTCAATGATTTTTCGGTCCTGTTGGCCCACATAAAGAGGCTGAGTGACTGCAGCAACCAGTTGAGGAGCTAGTGGTGGTGGAGCCATTGCTGGAATTACAGCACTTACAATTATTTCATTTTTTGCCTGTTTTGTATTTTTGGAGGATGGGATTACATTTTTCTGCCTGTTGAACTATGATTTGGCATTTGTGCTAAGCAGGTTCATTTTGGTAAAGTACCACGAAGGATTGTGCACATGAGACTTCTTCCCATTTGCCTCCTTTTAACAAAATACGTAATTCTTATTGCTGAGTGTTACAATAACGTTTAATAACAAGGCCATTTTTCTCCTGAGCCTAAAGAGAACCGACGCCAAAAAACTTTACAAAATAAGATAATTTTCTTGTTTTTCAAAGGCTCATGATTAAAGCACTGCAATTCTGAAGGATACACCCAACGAGCTGCCATCTGGAACCAAACTGGAGTAATCCACGACAGAGGAACAAACAAAACACATCACACTAAACAACTGATTTTCGCATGAACAAAAAGGAGCCTCACAATTTCTTATAGTACTTGCCCAAAGCGACGGTCCCTTTATGAAATTATCATGGGGGCGGGGAGTGCCTTTACACGGAACCCATGGGATCAAATACAAATGGGAAGAAAGAGAATTCTGAGGCCGCCTGTGCCAGGGCGACTCACCCGACGGGTCAAAATGGAAAATGCACCGAAGCTTCGTAGTTTCTCGGCACTAAGTTTTGCGCGGACCGTGAGCAACCCCGTCGGAAGACAATATGAAGTCCCCATGGTGGCCCCTGGAGGGACTGCTCCGGGGTCGGTCTCGGTATTGGGGATTGCCCACCACAGGACAAAACTGCCCGTTTAGCTTGTCCAGTCAGAGCTCGACAGCCCCTCCCACTTCCTGCTAGAACAAGCACTGTATCCCCAGAATTCCTCGCGGTTTCCATTGACGTTACTTCCGGGAAGAGTAACCCTTTTTTCGGCGGTTGGAAGCTTGGAGAGCTCTCGCGACATTTGCTCCCGCGAGATCTGCTTGCTCACTCTAGCGATGACATCCTTCTCCTCCTCCCCGCCACCTTTCGGCAATCTTCGCCAGTCCCAGCCCCGACCAATCTGCACTCAGATGGCATGGATGAGGGTCTCCCCTTGAACCCCGGTCCGCGCGGGGAGTCAGGCGGCAGCGGCGGGGAACGAGCTGCACAAGGTCGACGGCAGCGGCACTGCGGGCGGCCACAGGCTGGTGACTAGCAGACAGCGTGGGCGGGGTGGGAGTAAGCCAGCCGAGTAACGGCTCGATTGTTCTGGCCTGGCTATGGCGCCTCTCCTCCCCCCCGCCATGGCTCCCCGTGTCCCTGCTCCGCTCCTCTCAGTGAGTGAAAGTGGCCGCCGCCGCCGCCGGCCCAGCGCCCGCAGCCGCCTCAGCACCGCCGCCATCTTGGGGTCCCAGGAGCCGCCGAGGGAGCGAGCTAGGAGCGTTCACGTCCAACGCAGTCACCGTTCCACGGCCTCAGATAGCGAACCGCGGCTCCACAGTCGGCGGGGCGACCCCCCCCTCCGGACCCCGCCCGCCCCCGCCCCCCCCCGCCGCCGCCGCGGCGGCGGGGCCCCACGGCCCGAGGTGAGGTGACTAGACGTGGGCGGGCGAACCGAGGGGGGTCGTGTAGGCCCCGGTGCACCCCTCTCACCGGGCGACGGCTGGGCCGCGTCTTAAAGGGGCCGTCGCCCCCGGCCCTTCCATTTGTTGGGGTTAGGGAGGATGGGTGTGGACACTCCCCACAGGCTTGGGACCTCAGGACCTGGGCCTTGTCCTTTCCTTCTCATACCTCTGGAGATCGGGGTCACGCGGTGACCTCAGCTACCCGAGGAAGCCCGTGGGGCACCCGCACGTGGGGTGTGTGTTAGACCAGGTGCACGTGGGACCCGGTGGGGCGGTGTCGGGCTAACACGTGTGTGGGTTTTGGAGTGGGGAGGGGCAGGGCGGAGGCTGGTCGGACTGGAGTGGGAACTTAGTGGGGATTGTGCCTGTCAATTAAAAAAATGAGATCGGGGCTCGATAGTGTGTCAGTTTGTGGGAAGCAAGCTGGGATGTGTGTGAATGGTGCTTGTTGCTGGTTGGTGTAGATGGAGGCGGACTAACATGTGCACAGATCTAGGAGTGTGTGGGTGGCACCCCTTCGGGTTATTTAAGCTTTTGCGGGG